>JAVYIG010007321.1:0-103796 GCA_035222895.1 Strongylocentrotus droebachiensis
CAACATGTCAAAAAAAAAAAAATTTGGACCAAAAAAAAAATATATATTTTCGCTTGGAGATTTTACCTTTGAAGGTTCCATTTTTTCCAGAAAGTGCCTTTTTGGGGGGTGCCCCACCCCCTACTTTGAAAGTCGCTCCGCCGCCCCTGTATTAATGTATTAGCTTGTTACCTTGCAGGCTTGATTGGGCGCAGGTGTTACCATGGAGTTCTTCACAATAACAAAAAAACGCTCAGCATGCAGCGGGCATATACAACGCCTCGTGTTCAATGGGGGATAATAACGTGTAGAATGACCAACATTCTTTTATTCGTTACCACAGATTTTGTCTCCAAAAGCTGTGCGCCGAGAGAATGTCGACGGACGGCTTATCCAACTTGAAGTACGAACCTCCGACGATAGAGCTTCATCCCCTCTATACCAACATCTCTGTCAACATCCAGAGGTTGCCATGGAATCCAAAATGGAAGAGATGCGACACATTGGAGACGATGTTAATTAAGATTATACAGATGGCGATTGTTATATTGACTGTGATGATGGTGATATCATTTTTCGGGTTTCTAAGAAGAAAATTGCTGGCTTGGTTTGGACGACGAACGGGGACAAAATGAGCTTTTCAGACAGTGTCTCAGATTTTATGTGATGTTTTAACCAGTCTTTACTCAAGAAAAGGATAAGATAAGAATTCTTTGTAGAATTCGGTATATAAAAGATAAATCGACTGCGTTCGAAGCATAGCTGTTTCTATACTGGCTCTCGGGGACGCCCCGGCGCGCCTCGGGTTCATATCAGGATGTTACGTTTCCTTGAGCCTATAGAAACAGCGATGCCTCTCATAGCAGTCAATATATCTATATTATTAATATCAACCGTCACATTTCTCTAATTGCTCTCAACCAATCAAATGCCACGATTTCAGTATTTAAACTCCCCGTGGAGTGGTGATTGTGCACACAGGGTATGAGGGCAAGAATTGAATCGAATGACCAGGGTAATAATATATTTGTAAAGCGCTTAGAGACTTCGTAGATGTATTAAGCGCTACATAAAACGGAATTATTATTTCATGAAGCAGGGCCCTGATTCCTACTATGCAAGGACAGTTTTTTTTTCTTCAAAATGGTTTCATCGCCGCTTCTTAATAATCGATCACGCAAACGGCATTAAAGTGCTCAAATTATAGTGCACGGGAGTATCACAAGAATAAACAAGCAAGTTCAAGTTCAAGTTTATTCAAACCAAATCAAACATAAACAATGGTACAAGATATAACAGCAAGGAACACAAGAATGATAGGTTTGGGACCTCAGTGAAGCACAGCTTGTGAACGGGGCCCCTTTACACAGTAGACTATACAGTAGGTATATAATGGCATATAATGGCAAGAAGTAACATATTTACAACGAGTGTAACTCATGTGTATGTAACAATGTAACAACATAACAAATTATGCAAATGAGTTATACCCCCCCCCCCCCTCCCCCACCCCCAATTACAACACATAGTATGGAAGTAGTCTCGAAGACTAAGTACTGTCTCAGAATAAGAACCGAAACCTCGAATCTTAATGTAAATAAAAACGAAAACCTCCTAGTAAGTTTATTTCCAACATCGTAGAATACTCTTTTCAAGCTTATGACAAATATTACTTTGATTAACCATTGATTAAAGTGCTCAAATTATAGTTTTGAAAACTAGGTACTCGCTTTGAATAAGAACCGAAACCTCGAATCTTAATGTGAAAAAACGAGAACCTCCTATGGTAAGTTTATTTCCAATATCGTAGAATGACAAAAATTAACATTGATTTGAAGGGGTGCATGGGAATGATAAAACAACAGAGTAATGGAAAATATGGAGGAGTCCACTGACAAGCTTAACTCTTGTAAAATATTAATGTAGACCAACTGTATTGCATATGTACACTTTATACATTTAAATGAAAAATACAGATACAATTACGGCAAGATGGGAAAATGCATTATGTTTTATCTTCAAAGAGGTGAAAAACGAGACAAGGTAGAGAGTCGATTGAATTAATAAAGAGATAGAGAGAACAATTCAATAGGGAAATCGACGATTGGTCTCAGACAAAAAAACTGGAAAGCTTTTATTATGCTACGACAAGAAAGTTTGTTACCCTCTCCTTAAATTATGAGGTTTAATCACCCGTCAACGATATACCGGTATCTGTCGAGTGACTTCCCCGACCTTGCATGCGCGCGCATCCTGATAAAATTGTAACTCGCCATTATTTTGTTTCCATCTTTTCCATGTTTTACCTCCAAAATATCCGGATGCATTTATTACAGGGATTGAATATCTCAGGTTTACATGTTTTATATATCATATTTTTCGCGCTTTGTTCCTTCCACTAATATCGTCTGATTTCGGCTTAATTTCTGTTCATTCTTGAGATTTATTCCAACGAGTGTTATAAAGGCAACCATCATGATAGCGACTACTTTCGAAAAATCAACTTGAGGCAATATCAGAAGCCTTGTGCGTAACTAATCGAAATGTGCGAACTTGACAATCACGTATACGTTATCCCTACATGATTTCTATTGGATATTCAATCTAATTGAGGTCTTGAAATTGCCATTGAGATGAAAATACATATCTATGCGATCGTGTTGATAATACATTAACTTATCGGCAACAATAATCTGAGGCAACGGGATATCAAAGAACGTAACCTTTCCTTAGAGTAGCTATTACCTAGAGTAAATTTTTAATTCGTACAATTTTTCATATAAGTATTTATTTTCTACATAACTTCGCCTCTATCATTAGTAGTTTGATAATGTGAAATGCTTGAATTTAGATATCGATACATTAATGATAATGTTACGATTCGCACTACCCGCTGTCTATCATTTTACTATCCCCACTTGAATCTTCTTCTTCCTCCTTCTCTTCTACTTTTTTCTCTTCTTCTCCCTCTTTATCCTCTTCTTAATCTTACCATCCTCTTTTCTTTGCTTTCTTTACTCTACACCACCATCATGTTCTTCTTCACTTTTCTTTATCTCCTCTTTATATAAAAATGAGTTAGGGAGATCAAATAATAATAAGAAATACGAATGTTAAAGTTAAATATTATTTTTAATAATTTACTCATTCAAGTTAGTTCATTAATTTGATGTCATTTAATATGAATGTTTTTATATATTGTATTTTACATTTGTAAAACATTGCCCAATTCGGCCTTGTAGGCCGCGATGCATTGTTTTTTTTTTTATTCTCAATAAAACCATTATCAATTCAATTCAATTCAATAACTTATAATGGCTTAAAATGAGAATATCTCATGCCAGTACTTTTTCTTGGAAAGTCACTCCTCTTTGATGACCAGCTAGACCTTAGATGCAGGGATTTGGCACTTAAAGCCCCACTGCATTACTTATAGCTACTTGCGCCCTCTTTATAGCAAACAAAACCTAATCGGTGCACGTTGGTCCCGCATGATCCCCTTTTGCTTATGCTAATTGAGAGCTGATTTGATGAGATAACTACCTGTCAGTGACCTTGCAGGGAAGTCTAATCCCCTGGCCAAACTAGTGCAGACGGGATTTAAGGCATTCAATCTAGACTATGGAATTTGCTCTGGGAAGACATACCTCATCGATCATATCTCCCAAAACATATCTCCTTCAATCATAAATTCGTAACGTCAAAATAAACTGTAATTTACGATAAATTCTTTGTTAAAGGTAGATATACATTGCACTTAGCTGTTAGCTGTTAAATGAAGATAAATTTATCCTCATTTAGCTGTTAAATGAAGATAAATTTATATTCATTTAACAGCTAAATGCGTGTGTATATAGAACAGAGATCGATAAGTCAGATATGTGGGTGGTAGTGTGTTGAGATGTGAAAGAAAAATCGAGGAATCAGTTTGATGAAATTTTGAGGAAAAATGAACAAAAATTCGTTCATTTTGAAAAGATATATACTGTTACTATAAGATAACACTAATGGCTGCAATAAGTTAATATAATGGTAATAAGTTTGTTGTTACAAGGCCCTTGTCTCTTACTAAAAGAGAGAGCCCTCCCTGATATTAAGTCGTTTTTAATAATATAATATCAGGGAGGATTTTCCCTTTTAAAGGCTCTCAAGTACTGGTGGATTCGATGTTACGAGTCTATTTTATGTTACATTTCACGTATTTGTGTGCATTTGTGCCATCAAGATTTTTAAACTGAAATATGTATTGGCCTTTTGTTTAAAATATGAATTAATATTTGCTCGAGTTATTTAAGTGAAATATGAAAAGAAGTGGACATAGAAGTGGTCCTTGTACACCACATATATATTATATATTAAAGGAAACTAATTCCAAATCTCTTCAAACTAATTAGGCAGTTGATCTATGACACATCCGAAAGGTATTTACATGCGCCAGTGTCAATGTATCAGGGGCCCGTTTCATAAAAATTGTTATCTATAACAAATGCTAAACTTCTACAACAAATCTGCTCTCAGCCAATCAGATGCCTTGATTTCAGTAGCTTGTAACTTGTTATTTGTATCAAGTTTTATGAAACAGGGCCCTGGTTCAGAGTCCTCACTCAGGGCGCGTTCATGCTTGATTTTGAAGGCAGAATGAGCGATTTGTAACGCTCATCGTAAACGCTCATCGTAATCGAAGTTCCACGGTGCACTGTTCATGCTCACTTCTCCAGGCAATTCTCCTTGGGTGGCCTTCAGCTTGGATTCGCAAACCTGTGTGCGCATGCTACGTAGACCCACTAGAGGTCAGTGCGTTGACCCCATTTAAACGCGTTTAGAAATTGTAAACGCATCTTTTTGTGAGTTTACGATCGGCGATCGTGATCGCCGTTTTTCGGTGATTCTACAAAAGTGAGCATGAACGCAATCGTGTTTTAAACTAAACGCGTAACAGATGCCTGATTCTGGCCGTCAAAATCAAGCATGAACGCGCCCTCAGATGTATATAGGCCAACGGACGAACGGATGTTGATGTTAGCTGCCAGTTTTTACGAACTCCTGAAGATGGCGTACGTTTTGTCGATTGCCGCGTCAGTTTTTTTATGTTTTTGGTTTGTTTGGTTTTAAAATGGCTTCACAAATCCCGAAGTCCTTGCTTGTAATTTCCTCTGTCCACAAGAACGATTCCGCATGAACGGTGATGGACAATTTACTGTTTAGCGTCCCCGCCCGCTTTCTTTTTGGAGCCACCTCCTTTTAAAAACTTTTTTTTTACTTTTTTTTTTTTTTAAGAAAAAAAAAACATGCAAAAAACAATGCTAAAATGGTTCTATTTCAGATTTTTTTTTTTTAAATGCCGGCGGCCATCTTGAAATATAGCCCGACTGGCAGGGAAAATGTACCGAGCGGCCATTTTGAGCGGCCACTTTGAAGAAGAAACAAAAGGGCCTCCTCCTTCCTATTTTTGAAAAAGGCAGAACGCTAAACATGTTTTTATATTTTTATTGGCATTATTTTATTATGTAGTGTTCTGTAGTCATTAGCCAACTTGTGATGAAAAGGCTGAACTTGTATGGGTTGATCGGGGTTGCCCCTTCAAAAACCCTTAATGTCACCAGTACTGTAATATATCTGTGTTATTATTTTGACAATAATTTGGCTGAGTATTAACAAATCAATCATTTAAAGGGCAACATGCCCTTAAGTCCTTGTGTATAGAAGCAGAAAAATGAGAGAAACAGAATATGGCGAAAGTATCAAATAAATCAGACCAATAATACCGGAGTTGTAATCGTTTGAAATAAGACATCTTTAAAATCTATGCGAATCTCACATTGGCAATTTGGTCAGTAGATTGTGACGTAGACACGAACAAATCCCGTTTTTATAGTGAAGAATATACGTATAATTTAGTTTTCTCTCCACCCAGGTGTTAGATGGGTAACCGGTAGGAAAGAATTTCTTGAATGCTATGAGCGCATTATAAATCGGCTGTCTAGCAGAGCCGGGGCGGGAGCGGGGGTAATATTTGGAGCGCTTTGAGTACCATGCACGGTGGATTATGTGCGCTATATAAATATCCAATATTATATAGGCCTATTATATATTATTATCATTATTATTATTATTATTTACTCAAAATACATTGTGGATATCTTCTAAAATGATGAGACCCTCAAACCTCAATTAAACATGATGAAGAAAAAAAAGCATATTAGGCATTTTGTGTTTTGAAAAGAATGGGAAAGTAAGTTGTCCGGTGTACGTCACAATGATATTACCGTTTCGGCCCATTTTGAAGAGCCTATACGTTATGTGATTTCAAATTTTAAAAAATGCATCACTTTCTTCGTTGTTGTCCGACTTCATTCAATATTTTCTCAGTCTGCATTTCTCATATTCCTGCTTTCTTTTAGAGTACAAGTTCAGTTGTCTGATAGGTAGAATATTCCTACAAACGTTTTGTTCATGTTCAACATTGCAGCATTATGTAGTGTAGAATACGTTTATGTAATGATACTAATGATATTGACTTTATGGTACACTTATGACCACTTAAAAGGTTCGTTCAGATATCACGCGGTTAACCGCCGCCAAAAAGGCGCCGCGGTTAAGTTGGAGTTTATAAATGGCAGCTGCGCGCAACAAAGGTCCTGCGCGCGTTCACAGACCTCGGAGTTATAAGATACAGAAATGCGAAGCGTATTAAACGTTACGGGTGGTATTATCGAAAGCGGACTTAGTGAAACCTGACCTAACTTAGTCGGTGGATTACTTAGGCCAGGATTAACTTTAGCCCACCTTCGAGAATACCGAAAATGTTAGTCCATAGTTTAAACTAGTTTTAATTCATTGACTCAAGTTAGTCAGGCGCTTTCGAGAATACCACTCAACGTCATATTAGAGAAAACATAAATATTTAAATTTATTTTAAAACCGCCGCGGTTAACGGCTTCGTATCTGAGCGAGGCTCGATTCTTGTGCGACTTTCAAGTCATTTAAGGTGTGAGGTGTCGATCTACATTAATTTTGTTTTCTTGCCAATGACGATTAATTGTATATGTTTGCCAATTCATTGTGAATAAATGTGTTTTTCGTAAGATTTTTTAAAGCTATTTGAATAAAAATGCTTATACTGCATTAGAGGGATTCGTTTTTTTCGTCTTGGTCTTGCGTGAAATATCATTATTATTGTTATTGTTGTTATTAATATTATTAACATTATTAATCGCGGTCGAGACCATAATTTTCAAAGCGCGTTCAGATACGGCGCGTAACCCGCCGCTAGAAAGCCGGCAATTAATTAGCCGCTTCATAGCTGAACGGGGACTTAAAGGGATACGGTAATTTTGTCTCAGATCCTTAAACAAAATCCTTGATTTAGCTCATGCTGCAATCATTATTATAAACCTTTATGTCATTCAGGAATCCCATGACTTTTACAAGCCGATCGCCTGTTTGATTATCAAGATATTTATGATTGGAAATCGAAATTTCATTTTCCGTTTTCCTAACGGTTTTCATAACACTACAGTCTATTGGGGAAAATGAGTACCGTATGGTAAAAACCGGTCACTCAAAGATTTTTACTTTTTGAGGCACTTCATGATCATTTTGAAGCGCAATTTTTGTAGGGCTTCAATATTACACCATGACACTAATAACACGTATGGCCATGCATCTCAGATTTAACATTGTTAAACGATGCCTTTAAAGTGACTCGGTAACATTGTTGAAGCAGGGACTTGGGATAAGTCCCTGGTTGAAGGTTGATGAAAAAACTGCGTAAATTTTGGATGAAATGTAACTTATTATATTCCTACTACTATACTAACCCTCTAACATGCAAACAAATCCTGAACAATTCTCAAACCACAAAGATATTTATGGTTTTCTTTGAAGGCATCACTGTGCGACACCAATTCTCCTAACCTTTTTTGAATTTTCCCAACCGTTTTTCCATGTAAAAAAGACATAAAACAGGCTTTAAAACATCTTTCAACACTTAAATATCTGGAATGGTATATAGAGCCAATGCATTGCTTCGTGACGATTTACATTCACCTAAAATGTAATTAAATTGTAATAATATAGTTGGGAGAACTATGGAATCGATCAGATCAGTTTTTCTTCAATAATTGTCTGTTTTCACTCAAACTTTCAGATTATCTTTAATTGTACATCTTACATTGAAGTCACTACCTGAGCACCATTTTCTCTCATCTAAACAATGTTACCAATTCTCTTTAAGGAACATGCGAATCTCCCTACAGTATACAGTCGACAACATCATATCACCTCTACCACCAATACATAAACTCCACAGATGAAGAAATAATCAACCATTTTGTAGACCATGAAATATCATTATGAGATAGTCTATGTTCTTTATTACACCAATAGTTCATCATGACATAAATAAAATCTTATACTGTTTTAAGACATAATGCTCCAAAACTCCACATAGCATTCACTGCTTTATTGTTCACTCACGACTTTTAGCAGGAATCAACTTCCTGTCTCCTAATCCTCCCTTCTCTGCAAGTTTATACATATGTATAACTACCAACTAATGTTGTGCCACTTAAAGCCATACTGTACTAGAAGTACTTTTAATCGCCGTCCTCTAGGGCCGGCCATCTCAGGTCAGCTGTGGCAGTATGGTCCCTCTACTCGCTGGTTTGCTGTTGGTTTTCACAGCGAGTCAGGCGAAGGGGGGGGGGGGGGGTTATGTATTGGGTTATATGCACTGTTGGAAAGTTGACTGTGAGATGGCGCGTTGCAATACACAGTAGGCTAGGGCAGAAAGTTTATTAGTTCAGTATCGCTTTAAAGAACTATGGGCAAGAGTTTTATCATTGTGGAGCTACAATACGTCATTGCTGCTTCCAAATAGGGCTTAAATCGACTGATACAAATCGGACATACCTCAGCATGCATTATAAGAACAAAACATTGTGGACGGGAGAATTCATTCTTTCGGTTAAATCAAAGATTTGATCCCCAAGTATCTTGCGCGTTTATCATTCTACATCACAGACGCTATTTTCACAAAGGTTAATCGTAAATTGTACTATTGACATGTCTTAAATAGTTGCACATATCTAAATTAAGGATGTAGGGCTACATAGGACTGAAAAGGACAAGATTTGCATAAATGTCCATACCCGGTACAAGCTCCTACATGTGCATGATGACATCAGTGGAGTCCAATGTGTCCTTAATTATGAAACCACTCTGGCTAATTTCTAAGAATCACATGTATAACAAGAACTTGAACCAAATCAAAAGCCTTAAATGTTCCTACTACAATTCTGCTGAACAAATCATCATTCATAAAAGAGAATACTTGGTCATCTAAACGGTCATGATGAATATGACATACATGTACTGTACATGTACACGTAGTTTATAGCTACAATTAGTATCACAATAATCTATTGCCACTGTATGATATATATATACTTTATATCCCCTCCCACACAATGAAATATACACATACATGAAATTGCTTCCTGATTCAAAGCAAGTACAACTGTTCCAACAAAATGTATCCTATATAATATAAATAAATGATAGAAAAAACGCTAATCGGGCATTCATGCATTGCAATGGATCAACGCGTACAAAATAAAACAAAACATAATTGCCACTGAAAGTATACTGCATATCAACGACCTGAACATTGTTGTACATATATACATTCTTCATTTCATTAACTTTTCAGTAAATCAGCATTGTAGAATTGTAGCAGTTTGATTTTGTAAAGATCCTTAGCCGTCTCTCCTCAAATTGGCAATAATTAGTTGTATTTTCCACACTTTCAAATTAAACAAAAAGAAGCTGGAACTCTCTACCTGTCCAACTTCGAAATTGTAACAACATTGATACCTTTAAATCTGAACTCAAAACCTATCTTTTCCGGCAACATTGCGAATAATATGTGACATATTGAGGGAGCCAGGCGCCTTTGAATGCTTTTGCAGATAAATGGCGCTATACAAATGCTGTTCATCATCATCAAGATAATAATTGTGTATTAAATAGAACAGTGTGAATGAAATTACTTCATCAAGATATTGCCAATTTGTACACAAAAAACAGTGATAAAGACTTTCACTCCGCTTTGCCAATTTAGAGACTTCAATGATTAATATCGATTAAAATCGCTCACAAAACAGCACAATGTTCTGCAACAGAAATGGACTTGAGTTTTCCAAAAGACAAAGATAAACCTTTACTGAAATATAACATAACAACTGCTATGAGTTTAACAAAATCCTACATATATTTCTTAGGTACAAAAATAGCATACAATACAACTTCTTTCTCACGGAAAGAAAATCTTTTCTGCCCAGTACTATTTACCATAATATGGTTCACATGAACACTGTCTTTCCAGGACGAAATATAAGAAAGAAGATATTATTAGATGACTTGGACTAAACCATAATTTACACACTAGTTATATATTCAGACTATACTAATAATTTCCCATTATACACTACTACATTCATGTACTATACTACTAAGCCCTATGCTTCAATTGGAGCATGGGTGTACATGTATGCACTACAAAGAAACAAAGACATGTAGAGATCACTTCTTTGATATATTGCTAGCACACATTGTAGAAGACCATATAAAAAGATATGATCACCAGTCAACCACTCTCTTTTTGTACACATTTGTCTATAGTCTGTACAAGCTACATGTATTTATATTAAAGTTAACAGAGTAAAGTACACGTATATCACAGCTTATACTTACATCTACATAAACAATAATAATTGATGATGATAATATGAATAATAATATTAATAATAATGATAATGATAATAATTACATCCTAATAAGAACCACAGTATGTATTGTTGACCCAGAGTAACCCCATCAGTATTAATACTGTTCTCCGAGGGTCCTGCAATCTTATCATACACCCCGGCCACTGGTATTCCACACACACACACTGCATACCACTGGCCACTACCCCCGTCTTTCCAAGGTTAATCGTGAACAGCATATGCAGCAGTTTTTCAAGCTCATCAGGTCCTTTGACAAAGCATCTAGATATTGGCGCTCTACAAAATCTAGCATTTAACCTGTTGCCTACAAGAACAGGGCAGCTCCTGTATTAAGCCTATGGGTATACTAGATTTTAAATAGCCAATCGCTTAACCCTTTACCTTTGTCAAAATGAATTTTGAAGCAAATTCTGGATCACTTTATTTCAAAGGAGCTATATTTGACAGGAATACGAAAAGCACCTATTATACAATTTTGTATAGATAAATAGTGTATATAACACTCAAAGTACTCCAGGAATAAATAGATTTCGTTGGAATAAATAGTTGGAATACAAGACCAACCAGATTGATCAAGGAATGTTAATTTATGTTTAGTACTTGTCCCATGTGTCGTAAAAATAATACATGGATAGCTTATCCGCAGCAATGTTTATGCCATTTGGTCATAAATAAAACAGTACTGAAGTCTAAATGAATGCTTTTTATATTGCACTTTCTTTTGAATACATAAGAATGAAATGTAATGAGACTAGGCTGCTACAGCTCATGAGACCCAACAGCTCACGAGAATGGCAGTCCATGAGACCGACAGTCCACGAGACCCAACAGCTCACTAGAATGGCAGTCCATGAGACCAGCAGTCCACCAAACTAACAACCCATCGACCCAATGGCCCACGAGACCAAACAGTCCATGAGACCGACTGACCAGCCAAGAGACTGACAGCCTATAAGACTATGTTGGTGTTGTAAGTCTTCTGATAAGTTGCCAGAAGGCCCCAAAGACCGACAGCCAGACCAGCATGTCGGTCTTGTGGGCTTTTTAACACCTTTTTGAGGGTTCATCAATTATCAGAAAGACAATGTAAATCTTGAGAGGTGTGGATCTCTAGGGGCTGTCGGTCTCAAGGGCTGGTGCTCTACTGGAGTAGTCCTTCTAACCTATTCCCTGAATGAACACTAACCAATCATGCAAAATTGGGAAGCCACATTCCCAAACTAATCTATAATCAGCCGAAATGTGAGAGAATAGGCGGGTCTTCATCATCTCGAGATTGCCAAATAGCCTGCTATTTCTGATTTGGGAAATAATCCCGAAGTTACAAATCGAGTCTTCATTAGCTGGAGATTCGACCTCAAAACTTGAAACTCGACCTTGAGAAATTAGCTCGAGATATTTTGCTTAGCGTTAGCGCATAATGCGAGTCTTCGGTCTAGTGAAGACGCACAGGACAAATAGCTAGATATTTGGCAATCTCGAGATAGTGAAGACAGGCCTACTGTTGCCTCATGGAAATTGGCAACGTGCTGACAGGTCCAAAGTCACAGGACCCTTTTACATAAAGGTTTGCAATCAATTGTACATTTGAAACAACCATTCCGATTGGTTAATGGGCAGTATTCTGAACAGTATGCGCATGCAACAATGATCTTGATTGGCCATTACTCAATGGCGATTGATTGCGACTTTTGTGCTACGGGCCAGGGTTTTTAGTCAAAATCAGCAATCTGCAATCTTTTGGCAAATAATCCATTTGTTTTTTATATTGAGAGACATGTAAGACCAACATTTTATTAGAGGAATGTAGCAGTAAAGGGAAAAATACTATTATTGCCAATTTGAAGAAGAAAGTGAGATCACTTGAGCCTTCAAAACATTCTAGTCATGAAAGGGTTTAGGCAAGCAAATATAAATTACCTATTCAACTTTAAATGGGGCAATTTTTGAATGATTAAATTTAAATGAAGAAATAAAATAATTACATAAATACATATATAGAATAATGACTCAATGGTGGCTGATTTCAGACATATATTGGATTAGATTTTGTAAAATTTTCGGCATCCATTTCTAGGGGAGAACAATAGTATGAAGAGGCTACCCCTACACAATTTATTTTTAGAATTTGCAAAAACACCAGGGGCGGATGGACTCTACAGATATCACCATGGATCAGTGTAAAAAGCAATTTGTCAAGTTTTAGAATATCCAATTGTAGAAAATAAAAGTATTGATTAGCAATATGAATAACAGCAGAACTACTATTCTTATTTTGCTGAATTGAACCACATTCAATCGGCATAACTACAAACCACCTTAATGAGAATATTTGATTCATGAATATCACCAAAACCCAATGTAAGCTGCTTCGTGTAAAAGTTGGCATCTACGAAATGCTTTCGATAATACATCCTTTATGCCTCAGTCACACCAAAGAGCCCGATATGAGACCGACTAAAGGCTGAACAATTAATCAAACTAACCCTGGTGGCCAAAAATCTGTTGGTTTGGAGTCGGTCTGGACAAGTATCAAGGGAAATGAGCAGGAAGATCTTCTGCTGGTGCTTGTAAATTGGCAACTACAAGTACATGGGTTCACTAGAATTCTGGCAAGGGTGCTTGTAAATTGGCAACAACAAGTACATGGGTTCACTAGAATTCTGGCAAGGGTGCTTGTAACTTGGCAACTACAAGTACATGGGTTCACTAGAATTCTGGCAAGGGTGCTTGTAACTTGGCAACTACAAGTACATGGGTTCACTAGAATTCTGGCAAGGGTGCTTGTAAATTGGCAACAACAAGTACATGGGTTCACTAGAATTCTGGCAAGGGTGCTTGTAACTTGGCAACTACAAGTACATGGGTTCACTAGAATTCTGGCGAGGGTGCTTGTAACTTGGCAACTACAAGTACATGGGTTCACTAGAATTCAGGCAAGGGTGCTTGTAACTTGGCAACTACAAGTACATGGGTTCACTAGAATTCTGGCAAGGGTGCTTGTAACTTGGCAACTACAAGTACATGGGTTCACTAGAATTCTGGCAAGGGTGCTTGTAACTTGGCAACTACAAATACATGGGTTCACTAGAATTCTGGCAAGGGTGCTTGTAACTTGGCAACTACAAGTACATGGGTTCACTAGAATTCTGGCAAGGGTGCTTGTAAATTGGCAACTACAAGTACATGGGTTTACTAGAATTCTGGCAAGGGTGCTTGTAACTTGGCAACTACAAGTACATGGGTTTACTAGAATTCTGGCAAGGGTGCTTGTAACTTGGCAACTACAAGTACATGGGTTCACTAGAATTCTGGCAAGGGTGCTTGTAAATTGGCAACTACAAGTACATGGGTTCACTAGAATTCTGGCAAGGGTGCTTGTTAATTGGCAACTACAAGTACATGGGTTCACTAGAATTCAGGCAAGGGTGCTTGTAACTTGGCAACTACAAGTACATGGGTTTACTAGAATTCTGGCAAGGGTGCTTGTAAATTGGCAACTACAAGTACATGGGTTCACTAGAATTCTGGCGAGGGTGCTTGTAACTTGGCAACTACAAGTACATGGGTTCACTAGAATTCAGGCAAGGGTGCTTGTAACTTGGCAACTACAAGTACATGGGTTCACTAGAATTCTGGCAAGGGTGCTTGTAAATTGGCAACTACAAGTACATGGGTTCACAAGAATTCTGGCGAGGGTGCTTGTAACTTGGCAACTACAAGTACATGGGTTCACTAGAATTCAGGCAAGGGTGCTTGTAAATTGGCAACTACAAGTACATGGGTTCACTAGAATTCTGGCAAGCTTATATTCTTGTTCTGTTCAGAGGTTTTTACAGTATTACATACTACCCTTGTATGTCTATCAAGCTAGAATATCTACGCCTGGGACCAATATTTTAGACCTCTTCCAGATTCGGACCATATTGTAGACCTCTTCCAAATTCGGACTATAATGTAGACCCCTTCCAGATTCGGACCATATTGTAGACCTCTTCCAGATTCGGACCATATTGTAGACCTCTTCCAGATTCGGACCATATTGTAGACCTCTTCCAGATTCGGACCATATTGTAGACCTCTTCCAGATTCAGACCATATTGTAGATCTCTTCCAGATTCGGACCATATTGTAGACCTCTTCCAGATTCAGACCATTTTGTAGACCTCTTCCAGATTCGGACCATATTGTAGACCTCTTCCAGATTCAGACCATATTGTAGACCTTTTCCAGATTGACCTACCACACAAAAGATATGAGCCTGCTATACGCATTGGCTGAACACCCAGGATTAATACTCTTTATTAAGTAGTAGTCCGTGCATCGTGTATCTTCAGCTTGAAGGCAAACTGAGGGGTAACCAACAGGCTATTGGGCAACAGATCGCCTTAATGTTTGGCCATAATGCAGACCAGTCAACAAAGGGAATATTCTCAGTCCTAGACAGACCAATTTATGTGCTTGATTTTAAGGATGGATTTAGTTTGTCCTCTTTAACTAGACATGAATTCTCGTTTGCGTCCTGCCATCCGAGCTTCCATTTCCTTTCGGCTGATCGTTTCAGAGTTCTTCGCTGCAGCCAGGTAGGAGAAGACGCAGAGCATGGCGTAACCGATATCATGGGCCATGGCTGAACGGAACTTGTGACGGATGGCGTTCTTCTGCTGTGGATCTAAGGGACAGATAGCACAGGGAAACTGTTATTAAAGGCCTCGTACATAGCTTAACAGAACTTGTGACAGACGGCGTTCTTTTGCTGTGAAACGATCAGACAGATTCACCCAGGACAAGGTGCTTACGGACCATGTACACTTTGATTACATCAACTCAAGAGAGCAAAGCTTTCTCTGATATTGATCCATTTATTCATCTCATGAAAGGAAAGCAATTGAGATGCACATATAAAAACATGTAACACCATTAACTTGACTGGAAATTTATCATGGGTATATGGGACTACACACAGATGGCATGAATGTTTGGTCCAAAGTTGAAAGCTAGTTCTCGTCCTTTTTTCGAAATTGAAGGCATAAGTATCGGTCTGTTTATAGCCTTCCAAATAGTTGTCATAAGTATGCTAATGAGCTACCTTGAAGGGATAGTTGAGTTCTGTTGCAAAGGGCGCTACACAAAATAATTTTTTTGTGAGATAATGAAAAACTGAGTGTCAAATTTGAAAGAACATAATATTTAAATGTCAAAATCGGTTCAGAGACGGCTACCACCACAAATATTAGATATTTTGAAAAATTTGAAAAAAAATGTTGAAAAAAACGAAATAACGCCTTTTACGTCGTATTTCAGCCAATGCCGATGTTGGCTTTTTTGTTGGAATTTTTGTGTCGCTTATATTACCCACAATTAGCCAGCTCATGTATCGTAATTTTTAATTAAATAATTAATTAACGGTCACTGTGTTTTTTTTAAAGTGGAGCTGAATTGGTATGATCGTATTGGCTAAATTTCACACATTTTGGGGTCTAAAATTACCTTCATAGCAATTTTAGGTTCTAAATGGGCACTATAAATGTCATAGATAAGAATAAGAGCAATAACCATGCACCTTGGAGGCATTTGCGGTCTGAAAACAGAACTCAACTATCCCTTTAAAGGGATCCGGTAACTTTGTCTTAGATCCTTTAAAAAAGCTCATGCTGCAAGGATAATTATAAACCTTTAGGTCAGTCAGGAACCCCATGACTTTTACAAGCCGATCGCCTGTCTGATTATCAAAATATTTATGATTGAAAATCGAAATCAAATTTTGTGTTTTTAAATGTTTTTTTTTATAACACTACAGTCTATTGGGGAAAACGAGTATGGTAAAACCGGTCACTCAAAGATTTTTACTTTTTTGAGGCACTTCGTGATCAGTTTGAAGCGCTATTCTTTTAGGGCTTCAATATAACACCATACCACAGACATTGATAACACGTAGGGCCGTGCATCTCAGATTTAACATTGTTAAACGATCCCTTTAAACTTAGGGTAAAATACTTAGCCAAAAGCGTCAAATGTATAACAAAGTTTGCTAAGTATTTTATTTTTAGCCGAAACTGAGTAAAATACTCATATTACTGACATAAGAACTTAATTGAATACTAGCCCTGGAGAATCAAGATATACTTACTGCATTCTACAAGCATGAAAATGTCCTTTTTGGTCTTATATTCTTTGATGTCCTTTAGTTCGATGAATGCCTACAAGACAAAATAAAATATATTACAACAAAAATTATGCAAAGACAAATTTGACATCAATGTTTCCTGCTTTGTGAGGATGCTGATGAACATGTACATGGACAGTGAAACCTGTTTATTAAGGCCATCCAAGGGGGAGAGTGGCTTCTGTAGAGAGGTTGCCTTTCTACACAAGTTCTAGAGGTACAACACATATTCGTGGAGGGACACAATATACAGTCAAAGCAATCTCTACAGGCCATCCAAGGGAACAGAAAAAGTGGCCACTGTAGACAGGTGGCCTTTATAGACAGGTTGTACAGGTACAGTGTATATTTCTTAGGAGAGGACACAATACACATATAGGTAACCATTATAGACAGGTAGCACTACTAGTACTAGTCAGGTTCTACCGGTGCAACTCATATATATCTTTCTGAGAGGAACATAACAATGGACATACAGGTGACCACTATAGATCCGTTGCCTTTCTAGACAGGTTAACACATTACTCCCTAGAGGGACACAATATACAGTCAAACCAGTCTATAAACAAGATATTAAGATATCTTTCATGTGCAACATTTTCTCAAGAATGTTTCTATGATTATTTCGCAAGTGAGTGTTGTTTTGAACTGCATTGCATTCCATGATATTAACACTGCCGCCTTAACGGTGAAAAAAGTATACGGCTGATATGTGTATCTCCTGGAACTACCAGTATCATGTACATTGTAATGATTGTGGTCATGAGGTTGTTGTGCCTCATTATATTTATTCACAATGTATTATAATTACACGTACATTGATACACTTGGGGTGATAACAAGAAATAAAGAATACAAGAGAAACGGGGCCCAAAAAGGGAAATCATCTGTTCTAATTGAAACAATATACAGCAAAAGACAAAGCGCACAAAAGAGAAGCCTTTGCATACGATTAAGCTCTGTTTAACTTTAACAAAAAAGAGCCTTATGTAAATAAGTAACAAATAACCAAACAAGACAAAAAATTGTTAACAAAATCTCACGTATCCTATATACATGTATGATGAATACCCAATAAGCTCTTAAGAGTAGAAAAATTGTTTCAAAGATTCCACCTACGTAATAATATACTGGACAACAGATAATGGTATACATCCGATTGCATTACTTCATACTCAAACATAAAAACGCAACAGGGAGACTCAATATATTGAAATTAATGAGAATATAGGGAACAAATGATGCTTTTGTTTTCTGATACTTTCTATCAACTAAGGCTTTTGGAGGAAAAAGAAGTAAAAACACAAACAATTACATTTACACTGGACTCATAAAAGGAGGTTTAAGTCATACACAAAAAGGTGCACAAATTTTACATTCACAGGTACATAACCGTACACAAAAATTCACAACATATACTTTGAGACAAAATACAAAATAAAAGATGAATAAAAGACGGAGGGGATTTTCTCTTGATAGCAAAGGCAAAGAAATTTGGCATAAAAATCCCAAATGGGAATAAACTGTCCCTGGTTTGTGCAAAAAAACTACACACAAATATTTGTCAACACTCAAAATTCTTGGGTTAGCTTTTCTTACCATGGCAGGGCAATTAGTTACGGTACATGTATAATTATGTCAAGTTCAGATGAGTACTGGTCATTTTGATTACAAAGTGAACAAAATGCTAATGCCACTATATTTGTAGCTGTTAATTAAGGCTTGTGGTGTACCGGTACGTCTCCTTATCAATTGTTGTTTGTTATCAATTGTACAGCTATGTTCAGCTCCGTTCTCAGTCTTGCAATATTAATGTATACTTGAGGTATTACAAAGATCAAAATAAGACAAAATTGATTCGTCTTGCTAAAAATCATGTGCACTACACACATAAACAAATGTATGGGACTACACACACATAAACAAATGTATGGGACTACACACACATAAACAAATGTATGGGACTACACACACACACACATACATGTGGCATGAAAGTTGGTCCAAAGTTTTCAGCTCTTTCTTGAAATATTTTCACCATAAGGGCATAAAAAGAGCAACCATTTTCATGGATCAGTTCTGCAACATTGTTCTAACATAACGGTATATACCAATTATACAAAGAATAACATATTACTTTTTCATCTATTCCAGAACTCAACATTCTCTTTAAAACTGTTGTTGACGGAAGTAATTTTACTTCACTGGTAGTGTCATTGGTTTCAGTTTCATGAATAGTCATTAATATCTAATTATCTATTAAAAAATGCATTAACAGGATATACAGCCAACTGATGGCATTTGCAGATTATTAAACTTACAAGCTCATATAATCAAACGTGTTTTCAACACAAAAGCAGCACCATATTGACATTGTGGGTTGTGGCTTTGTAAAAACATGCACTTCATAATTGTTTATACAGCAATCAAATCTGTGAATCGAATGGGATTGGATCGAATTACTTTGAAGTTTAATGTTTAAAAGTGTTTACAAGAGGAAGCGAGTTGGCTCAGTCCTTAAATGTATACCAAATGTATACAAAGAAAATTATTATGACAATCATATAGAATATGTACAAAACAATAAGAGATGAACATAAAAATAAAATATTAGGTATTAAACTAGACATCCAGGGAGATCAGTAAAATATAATCTTCAGTGAAACCGTAAGTGTATGCATACGTTGCTGGCATGGGGGTCTTTGTATACAATCATATTGTACATTGGAGTTAAAGGAAGTGATGTCATTTATATGTAGTTAACAACTAAATTATTCATACCCTTACCAAGTTTTGTAACGTTATAAGTATGTCGAAAATGAAATCTTCCCAAGTTACTTTTCTTAGGAATGCGACATATAAAGCTTATATCTGCAAGTGTTCAACAAAGGTCTTTATTCAACCAGTCTGCATTTTATTCTTGAGTTGCGGAAAACAAAAAATCATCAAATTTGCAAGGGGTATGAATAAATAAGTTGTGAACTGTATCAGCAATGTGATATGCAAGAGAAGGTCGAGTTCAAAGGATGGGGAAATAATTTAAGGGCTTTCTTATTCTTTTTGTGTTAGTTTGGGAGAATATCATATATTATAATCTCCTGAATCTTGAAAATTACTTCTCTTCAAATGCCATCAAATTTGAAACATGGATACACAAAACTTTGATGCAGGTTTTTTTTTTTTTTTTTTTTTTTTTTTTTGGGGGGGGGGTCTTATTTCTGAATCGTAGCAAGATTTGGACAGTTTATTTTCATTTTGATCACCCCTAACCTCATAGTATCTTAGATACTATTTCATCAATTTGTCTAAATTGCTTCTAAAAGACGCAGGGTAGTGGGCTCTCATGGGGAATTTGACACCATTTGGGTGTTTACCCAATCACAGGTGTTGTCAATCACCAGGTTTAGCCTTTAGTTTCATGACCAACAGGCCTTAAAGGAAACCGAACCCCAAGTAATAACTCTACTTATTCTGAGAGATTTATTAAATTATTGCCCATAAATCTACAAGATTCCCCACCAAAGTGTATGATAGAGGTATAAAGCAAAAATAAAGTACAGTTTCTCAGCACGACATGGGCATCGCCATTTTCTTGATAATGTGACGTACTATGTGAAGTCGTTTATCAAGTAAATGTATTCAAATTTATGGATGCTTCTTTCCCAGACGTGTGTAGTGATGAAGCATTTCATTCACCTGCTATTATCCTTTGTACTACAATTGCCAGAACGCAAATTGCATAAATAATTTAGTGCTCGTCCGGGGTGAAGATTTCTCATAAATGAAATGCATTTGTCAACTGCTATAGTGTAGTATTTATAAATTAATTTTGTTACAATTGTGCCACTGTTATTTATTTTTCACCTAATATAATTTCTATCAGCTCAGTTATTATTTTTGTTCATCGAAAAGTAAAGGCTTTGTTATTGAAATAAAAATTCTTTCCAACTAAAGCTTGGTGCATGATACATGTACAACTTCAACAGGTATGTCACATTTTCACATCATGCGAAGAATATCTTCATTTATATATATATTTAACATTTTCGTAAGAAATATTGTACATCAAAGGGCGGGAATACATCTCATTTTTCAGAATACCTACACTTATTCTTTGGGTTTAGGTTTCCTTTAATGTACTGCTCTGCATTTTCCAGCAATTGCCCCATATGATAAAGTCATTATCTTACATTTCCCTCACCCGAAGACTCGATCTCTAAGAGACTGGGGTTATTTCTTGACGGGACTTTGTGGGTTTACTGTGAGCGAGACTTGTACCGGTATACTCCCTTTAATGGTGTTTCCACCAAGTCTAGTATCAGTGTATTATGACATACTGCACATGGACACTGACTGACATTCCCTTTAATAGTTTCTTTCACAGTGTACAATTACATGACCAGAACTCAACTTTCCTCACATACAGGCCAATGAGGGTTCATGTACGTGTAATAGAAGACCACCAGATGGCGCTATTGAAGTCAAATATGCTGAGCCATCTACAGTTAAAAACTAAATTAATCATACCCTCATCTGGGTTCGTAATTTATCAAGTATTTTAAAAAAGATTTGTCCTGATTTGGATTTCTTGATAATGGGGCCTATTAAATTTACAAGGGGTATGAATAATTCAGTTTTAAACATGATATATAAAGAGTTTGGCCAACCTGTTACTAGTTGGAGACCAATATCATATGGCGAATATGGTTTATGGGCCAAGCACAGAACAAATGAATTTACACCATGTTGTGACCAACTGGAACCAAGTTGGCTGAATTATGTGTATAAATGGCTTTCCAAATATAGTATTAAACATCTAGAAAGTAAATTGTCTTGAAGGCCGACTCAATTTGTTCCAGAGCATGGACCGTTTTTCTCTGTTCAACTGGAATTTCTGAATAACAATTTTATTGTTGGAGTGGCCCTCATACTACTTTGTTGAGCAAATTGTGAAACACTTCCCTGCAAAGAAAAATTGGTATCAGAAAATACTCTGTGGTTTGGTCGATTAGAATAATAATGCATACTTGGAGTCATTAACTGAATAAAACAAATATTTTTTCTTTTCTTTTTCTGATTTTTAGAACTGCACTGCCATGGATATGTTGGAAAACAAAACAAAGACTAACACTTATAGGCCCGAATTCACAAAGAGGTTTAAATTTAACCCATGGTTTAAATCTTCATTTACATAACCCATGGTCTAAAATTAGCGCAAAATAAGCGCAACACGGTCAGAGGTCCGATATTAGATGCGCGCAAGCCGCAAGGCAAGGTACGCTTATTTTGCGCTAATTTTTAAACCATGGGTTATGTAATTGAGGGTTTAAACCATGGGTCAAGTTAAACCTCCTTCGTGAATTCAGGCTTTTAGTTTTAGGGTTTCACCATGAGGGTGGTCCAGTAAAGGACAGTTGGGTTTCAAAGGGAAAGAAAGTAGTAATAATAATAATAATAGTAATGATAATAATACTAAAAATAATATAGTTTTCAAGCACTTAAAGCTTATAAGAGTTATACATGTGTAGCTTGCTTGCTTAAACAGACAATTGAAACCAGAAGGGTGTTAAATAATACACTTCAACACAAGATGCCTTGCTGGCTCTGGACAAACAAAATATAAATCACAGCTCATCTTCAAAAACAAAGAATAAAAACAGCAAGTAAAAGTTAGGCTCTACTTACATAAAGAAACCCGATATTTGTACGCAATTCAATGCTATGACAACCCAATGTAGACAAAGAGTGACGTAGTCATGAAATGTTTGTGGGGATGTGTGGTAGCTGAATAAGAGTGTGCCATAATTTGGAATTTTGCACTATTTTCAGGCCACTTTCATGAAAAACATGTGACCTAAAGAGACAATTTGTACAATAAAATTGAAAATTAGCAACAAATACATGCAATGTTAATGTCATTGTCTCTTTAAATGTATTCATTGCTATTCTTAGAATTTATTCCTTGCTATTCTCTGAATGTATTTGTTGCTATTCTCTGAATGTATTCGTTGCTATTCTCTGAATGTATTCGTTGCTATTCTCTGAATGTATCCATTGCTATTCTCTGAATGTATCCATTGCTATTCTCTGAATGTATTCATTGCTTTTCTTTGAATGTATCTATTGCTATTCTCTGAATGTATTCATTGCTATTCTCTGAATGTATTCAATGCTTTTCTCTGAATGTATTCATTGCTATTCTCTGAATGTATTCATTGCTTTTCTTTGAATGTATTCATTGCTATTCTCTTTGAATGTATCCATGGCTATTCTCTGAATGTATCCATTGCTATTCTCTGAATGTATCTATTGCTATTCTCTGAATGTATTCATTGCTATTCTCTGAATGTATTCAATGCTATTCTCTGAATGTATCCATTGCTATTCTCTGAATGTATTGTTGCTATTCTCTGAATGTATTCATTGCTATTCTTTGAAGGTATTCATTGCTTTTCTCTGAATGTATTCATTGCTATTCTCTGAATGTATTGTTGCTATTCTCTGAATGTATTCATTGCTATTCTTTAAATGTATTCATTGCTTTTCTCTGAATGTATTCATTGCTATTCTCTGAATGTATTCGTTGCTATTCTTTGAATGTATTCATTGCTTTTCTCTGAATGTATTCATTGCTTTCCTTTGAATGTATTCATTGCTTTTCTTTGAATGTATTCATTGCTATTCTTTGAATGTATCCATTCCTATTCTTTGAATATGTAAACTATGCGCAACATTGGCTTGTCTACAGAGTGTGCGAATGAGTAACAATGACAATGATGGTCCTTGGTGGCAACATAGCATAACAAACTAATAATAGGGACTTTTAGATTTGCGTGGACTGATACGTGTGATGTCCATTCAAGGCACTGTTTTAAAAGGACGTCGATCGTAGCAATCCATGTTGTCGTTGTGCAAATCGAAAAGGCCCTATTGTGTTTGCCATGGAGGGCCCATGATATCTCCAAATGACCATCTGGCACGACATGGCGCCAAGTGCATTCTTGACTGGGCTACATGCCACAGTACAAGCTATACTGATCACTTGCCTAAAAAGACCCTATTTCTTTCATACCCTAAAAAACAGTGTTCCTCATTAAAAATTGACTAAAAGTAATTCTAAAATATATGTGCTCATCAAGACTGAACTATGCAAGTGCAATGAAAAGGGCTTTCCAGCCGTCTATTTATCTTTGTTTGTGATTATTACGTTTTACATTTCTTCAGTTCTGATTTTTTTTCCTTCTCAATTTAATGCCATATGATTTTTTGCTCATGTTACATGTATATCATGCATATGTTTATAAATATTGTTATCTTTGTTACTTTCTACTACCCGCACCAAGGAAAAGACCCGCTCATCCAGTGCAGGGCTCTAGTTTCCAGTGGGACGTGAATAATAAGCTGAATGTCTTTGGGCATGATGGTAACCCTCTTGACGTGGATGGCAAACAGACACAGGTTGGTGTCCTGGCGCAAGTCGATTTTCGCACTCTCGCAAATAATGCCTCCTGTTCATCCAAGCGTGAACACATACCACACAAAAATGATACCAAATGATTTGGGATAAAACACTCTTTCCTAAGATGTATAATAATTTAATGTTCATAGATGATTTTTAAAATAATAAGCAATTTTCTAGGTGTAAACTTTTTTTTGACTCACACGGTACACTCTACACAATCTACCCTATGCTAAAACCCTTCCACCCCATTAGGTCCCTCCACAACAATCTCAGCGATTCGCCCAGAGATAGCGCGTGTGTACACTGTAGCGCATTCACACAGTCTTCATATGTTTAAAATGCACAACACATGTATAATGCTGAATGTTGCTGTTGGAATTTAGATCCGGGATATGTACAATGTACTGGTATCTAAATTATTTGTAACCTTCCATCTCTGTTTCATATTTCACTTGAGTAGGAAGAAAAAATTCACAGCAGGCAATTATGCTGCTGGTATCCTGTCATTTTTCATAAAGAATCAAAGTAATGCAATCACGGCTATCTGATCTAGGGCATCCCAAAACTATATGGCCCGAATTCACAAACCTCGGTTTGTCGACAAACCTCCTTTTTTTATTTACAAACCAGGTTTGTAAAAAACGCATCATATGACGTACATAAACCTCGGTTTGTCGACAAACCTCCTTTGTGAATTCGGGCCTATGTGACCTTTAACTACTCCGGCAGTTAAGCAAATCAAGGGTAAAAAAGCCTTTAGTCAGAGATGTTTGACATTTCAGTCACTCATATTTCTTGCTTCCTCTTAAAATCTGGAATACAACTAATGTTTCCTACAACTGTGAGTGGGTTAACAAAAGAGGAGGAATATCATTAATTATATCAAATTATCATAGAGGTATTGAGGGTTTTGAGGACCACATGGTTAGGGGGTTCAAGTCCCGTTGCAACACTTATGTAAGTTGGCAAGACATTAACGTACATTTGCCACTATCCACCCAGGTGTTTAATGGGAACTGGGACCGTTTCACAAAGACTAAGATCGACTTTAAGTTGAACTTAACTATGGCAGGCCCTTCATGCCACTGTTTGCTCTCACCATTAATAGTGGCATTGGTCTCACAAAGGACAAACAAATCACGGTCACAAATCAACAGAATTTACATTTTTTGATAATTCATTATGGGAAAATGTTATCTAAAGATCATAGTGGTGAGATCAAACAGTGGCATAAACCAAGTTAAAGTCGATCTTAGGATGGGAGAACGTTAATGAAGATGGATTGGCGTGTGAGCGGTTGTAGAATGGCGCCTGGCCGGAATACTCCCCAAGGGAGCAGAGCGTGTGCACTATCATGTGCGGATTAATAGCAATTGAATCCAAATACCAGGGTAATAAAAACAATTTCTAGGTGAAGCACTTAAAAACGGCGTATTAAGCGCTATACAAATGTGACTATTATTATCATTATCATTCTACATGTACACAGTACTGCAACAACAACAAAAGGAATACAAATGAATACATAATATTTAAAACACTGATGGGCAGAGGTGTGTGCTCATTTGCTTGGCTGATCACAATTTTCACAAACCTAAGCGGTGCACACAGAAAGCAAGACACAACATGGATAGGAAAGCTTGTGTCTGGTCCAACTAGGGTCTGGGCAAGTGTTTGGTAAAATATAACGAGAGGTTGGAAGAAAACCAAATATATCAAACTAGGTTTTAATATACAACGTGGGGTAGTACTGACTGGAGGCGCGAAGGGTCAACACGACACAGTATACAGTGTATCAAAAAAAGGAATATACAGCCATCGAATCCTACCTCAGACTCCTTCATTTGTATGCATCAAAGGGGGTAAAAATGGAGGAAGGAATGAACGAGAGGGTTAGGAAAATAGGCTTGTCATGTCACACAACCTTGGAGGGACTTCACTTCCGTTGTTTTGAGATCTTGTTTTTTGCGTTTTCGTTTTTGTTCCTACATGCGAAGCTACCCCAAAATATATATCGAGCTCGCTTCTACCCGCATGGCAATTTCAAATTCATTCTCTCTCTACGCCTCATTTTTTTTAGCCCTAAATTGCAACCCAGTTACAAGTTAGTTGTATCAACTTAAAAATATCTAATTTTGAGATCAATATCAAAGATTGATGATGAAACTGGGCACACAATACCTTTCACAATTTGAAAATGCATTTCTTTGCGCTTTTGCATGAAAATAATTTTGTTAATCCATATAATTTATAATCCAGTTTGAGCAGCACTGACATTTACTACTTTCTCAAAGTTGCTACAAAAATGATTTTCTCTTGTCAGCCACCATACCAAACACAGGTACCAACCTAACTGAGCCCTAGACTAACTAGTCTCTTTTCTCAGACCTTAGAGGACCATTCACAAATGACACGGCAAGCAGCTTGTGTGGCATGACACAAACCCAGACGACAATGTGACACATAGATAATCAAAGGAAAGCCTGGAAACTTAAGTCTACTGCATCATGCCTTAATACCATACATGCATCAAATTGAATGTTTTGTTTCATCATTGTCAGAACAACACAACCCTCCTTACAAATGTCATCAAAAAGAGATGACAAAATCATTGTAAAAAGAAATTGGGAAACTGTTGATAATATCAGACTAAATATTTCAAAGATCAATTCTTGCACATCGAATCTTCCGTCTCGTTGTTACTAAATCTAATAGTGATACAGATGCCAAATGATATAAATTATAACATTTATACCCGTAACGATAATCTTCTTTCTAATGATGATGTTCCATTATAAAAAACAGTGCTTTAATCCCTAAAAGAATTTGGCATCATACATGACACAACAGAATAAGATGATTACAACGTGGAGAAGGGTTAGAAAATCAGGGGCAAGAGATAATTTCAATTAAGCGAACCCCCCCCCCCCCCCACCCCCCACCCTCTCCAGTTTGACAAATATTTTACTAAAATGACTGTCAAAAGTCTTCACACCCTTTCAAAATAAGCTTTATTTTTCTTTTGACGGTAAAAAAAAAAGGGGCTTCTTAGTGGCTTATACATATGTCCTCTGTTTGGAGCCGGAAGGGCGTTAACTCACATACTTTAACACAAAGTTAAATCCCTTATGGCTCTGAAACAGTCGATATGAAGTGATGGTGATCTTTTATGATAGTGAAACAAAAACGTGCATTTCGTTTGTAGACCACACAATCCATCGTGGTCTAAAACATGTACTTACAATGTGTGCTAGGGATGGTGCATACTGTGCAACATTAGCTAGTTGTTCGTGTTTAAAAACACTAAGGTGATGTTTCCTAAACGGTAACTTCTTCATCAAACATGGCAAGTGCGCCCCGGAGTGATTGAACTCGTGCTGCCAAAAAACGAGGAACTTTTGCGTGCATGAAACCTTCGCGATGCCACAAGATAATTGCTTCTCAACTGCCACAACGCAAAATTTGGCAATTAGCGTATAAAGCTTCTTGCTGTGAAATTGGCCAATCCTGACACTTTGCCTGAGTTTCATGTCGCAAAAATTTCTGGTGTAACAGCATAGACTAACGAATGGTTGTGTTTTCATACGATGCACATATACTGCCTAGTGCCCTGGCAATTCCTATGGCTGTGTCCATGCAAGTTCAGGAATATAAACACTCCCTCTGCACGAATACAAGTGGTAGGGATAGGAGTACGATCAAGAGAATACCTTATCCCTTAAATACGCTTTGATTTAGTTTTAATACACATTTTCAACTCATCAAGCTCACAAAATCTTCAAAGAACTTCCAATAGTTTGCAGAATAAATCTTTCACAAATCTGGCCCTCGCTCACGACAATTTCTCTTAAGCCAAAGTTTCTAGTGTAACAGAAAGGGTCAACACTAACAGCCCCCGAAATTTTAACTTGTGTCTATCTACATTTATATATTTTGACAGGGGAGCTTAGCAAACTGACCCTAAAAATGTAAACCCGGACCCCTCGTGAAAGAAAGTGTGTGTGAAGACCTTAAAGTCAGTTTTGCTTTACAAAATGCATTCTCATTCCATAAACAGCCATTTAGGGAGCTTAGCAAAATGTAGTGATGCGTAAATCCACATCAGGAACACAAAATAAATTATTTTTGAAATTAGTAAATTTATTGCATATTTTGAAGGGTGATAATCATACTCCCTTGACTTTTTCATTTCAGAAACATTCCTTGAAATATATATGTCAAATTACACTTTTCAATAGACCTGTTTACTAGGTTTATGCAAACCCCTTGAACAAAGTTTCTCTTGACAACACAACAGCTTGCCAGATATAGCAACAAGTAATATATACAAGTATATATGTATTCCATCCATTTTAGATGTCATTATTAATAGCTGGTGAATCAAATAGTTCGAACCAGGGGTTCAGAAAAGGAATAAACATAAACTGAAATATAAACAGGTATATTCGGTGAAATAACAAAAAAAAAGTTTTGCGTTCTGAACGCGCCTTTACGTGCAGCTACAATTTTGCCAAGCTACCTTATGCCATATTTCTCTCACCTTTGACTGGGGGAACTTGAGCCCTACGCCTTCCATGGTAACTTGAAGCAGGCCACCTTCACCCGTTTTCACATCTTGGATAGGAAACTCACCACCGAGCTCCGGTTCTAGAGAAATACATGGTGATAAGTACTTGTTTAAACCATGAACACCTTCATTCATCTACACTAGATTTTCTATTGGAGTTAGGAGAGATCTACTCCATTAATCATGGATTGGAACGCTGGTCCACTATATTGTTTTTTAGTAAATTGCGCATGTACACTGTATGTGTGACAAAAGTTGACTGTGGCAGTCCATCGTTTGTTCCATTGGCCGAGCAAAGCGAGTAAAGAGATTACACTTATTTTGGCTGTTTGAGAGCAAGACAGGTGTCAACTCATACCCTTTAACTCAGAGGTAACTCTTTAATCCCTGTGGAACAAACCCCTAAACTGCCACACTGTTTGGAGTATATTATACATGTATACTGTATGTGTGACAAAGATGAACTATGGCAATCCATTGTTTGTTCATTTGGTTGACTGAGGCTAGTAGAGATTTAAATAGGAGATACTTTCAACCTGTTTGACGTATGTTGAATGGGGAAACTCAACACCAAGCTCATACATGTACACTGTATGTGTGACAAAGGTTGACTATGGCAATCCCTTGTTTGTTTATTTGGTTGACTGAAGTTAGTTAAGAGTTAAATAGAGATACTTTCAACCTGTTTGACGTATGTTGAATGGGGAAACTCACCGCCTAGCTCATACATGTATACTGTATGTGTGACAAAGGTTGACTATGGCAATCCAGTGTTTGTTCATTTGGTTGACTGAAGCTAGTAAAGGGTTAAATAGGGATACCTTCAACTTGATAAGCCTATGTTGAATGAGGAAACTCATAGCCTAGCTCGGGTTCTATAGAAATATATGGTTGGTGACTTTGTAATTAACAGTTAAATTATTGTTATCACTCACACCTTGCTTTAAAGGCCATCAGTACTAGTGTAAAGGAGGGATTAGACCACACTGCAAGGTCACTGGACAGGTGGTTATCTCATCAACTCAGCTCTCAAATAACATAAGAAATAGAGGATCATGGGGGACAAATGGTCACCGATTAGGCTTTGTTTGTTATATAGAGGGCGCAAGTATCTACAAGTAGTGCAGTCTGGCTTTAAATTGAATGTTTTACTGTACCTGCAGTAATGCCATTCTTCTGCCTTGAGGCAGCTTTCTCCATACTTTCCTTGATACAGAAATACAGCTCACGACACTACAAATGAAAAGAAGAAACAAATATAAAATTACAACAATAATTAATCATAAAGACTGACTAATCTAACCGTTCTGATGTTAAATACAATCATTATGAAATCCTGTACACATTAACTTAAATGAAGTTATTTGATGTGTAATAATTTTATTGTAGCACATTGTTTATTTATGTATTTATTTGCGCTTCCATTAATTGATCTAATTATTATGTTTGATCAGAATTGTAATTATGCATACGGGCAGACACTGCATGCGTTGAGTGATACTGACCTTCTTGGTGTAGAATTTGTCCAGCTTGGTGTTACTTGAGACCTTCCTCCACAGACATAGGACCTTCGTCTTGGGGCAGTAGGTCATGTTAATGAGTCTCTCGTACCAGCACCTATCACACACAGCACCATTACCTGACCTGATTATTACACAGTCATCGCACACCTGATCAAAAAGACAAAGGGCAAAACAACTGTTATAAGAAGTCTAACATCTATCATGAAAGTTTATCTGTATTGATAATAATAATGATATTCCGCTTTAATGTAACGCTTAATACATCTACAAAGTCTCTAAGCGCATGAAGATTTTTTGCTTTAGATGAAAAATATGCTCTCAAAACTAAGTCTAAACAAAACAAAAATATATATTTCAGGAACTTGCTTTTAAAAGTCATCAGAATATAAGAACATTACACAATAGGTAGCTAAGCGAAATGAACTTGCACGAAAATATGCATCCAGAACGAAATTTTGATGAAATGATTGGAAAATAGACATACACTGTATGCCTTATGGGACACATTGGACAGAATCACCCTTTGTTGTTACAGTTATCGTTACTGGCAAGGTCTGACCAGATTTCATGCTTGAACTACGTATGCCTTATGGGACACATTGGACAGAATCACCCTTTGTTGTTACAGTTATCGTTACTGGCAAGGTCTGACCAGATTTCATGCTTGAACTACGTATGCCTTATGGGACACATTGGACAGAATCACCCTTTGTTGTTACAGTTATCGTTACTGGCAAGGTCTGACCAGATTTCATGCTTGTATGCCTTATGGGACACATTGGACAGAATCACCCTTTGTTGTTACAGTTATCGTTACTGGCAAGGTCTGACCAGATTTCATGCTTGAACTACGTATGCCTTATGGGACACATTGGACAGAATCACCCTTTGTTGTTACAGTTATCGTTACTGGCAAGGTCTGACCAGATTTCATGCTTGAACTACGTATGCCTTATGGGACACATTGGACAGAATCACCCTTTGTTGTTACAGTTATCGTTAATGGCAAGGTCTGACCAGATTTCATGCTTGAACTACGTATGCCTTATGGGACACATTGGACAGAATCACCCTTTGTTGTTACAGTTATCGTTACTGGCAAGGTCTGACCAGATTTCATGCTTGAACTACGTATGCCTTATGGGACACATTGGACAGAATCACCCTTTGTTGTTACAGTTATCGTTACTGGCAAGGTCTGACCAGATTTCATGCTTGAACTACGTATGCCTTATGGGACACATTGGACAGAATCACCCTTTGTTGTTACAGTTATCGTTACTGGCAAGGTCTGACCAGATTTCATGCTTGAACTACGTATGCCTTATGGGACACATTGGACAGAATCACCCTTTGTTGTTACAGTTATCGTTACTGGCAAGGTCTGACCAGATTTCATGCTTGAACTACGTATGCCTTATGGGGCACATTGGACAGAATCACCCTTTGTTGTTACAGTTATCGTTACTGGCAAGGTCTGACCAGATTTCATGCTTGAACTACGTATGCCTTATGGGACACATTGGACAGAATCACCCTTTGTTGTTACAGTTATCGTTAATGGCAAGGTCTGACCAGATTTCATGCTTGAACTACGTATGCCTTATGGGACACATTGGACAGAATCACCCTTTGTTGTTACAGTTATCGTTACTGGCAAGGTCTGACCAGATTTCATGCTTGAACTACGTATGCCTTATGGGACACATTGGACAGAATCACCCTTTGTTGTTACAGTTATTGTTAATGGCAATGTCTGACCAGATTTCATGCTTGAACTACGTATGCCTTATGGGACACATTGGACAGAATCACCCTTTGTTGTTACAGTTATCGTTACTGGCAAGGTCTGACCAGATTTCATGCTTGAACTACGTATGCCTTATGGGACACATTGGACAGAATCACCCTTTGTTGTTACAGTTATCGTTAATGGCAAGGTCTGACCAGATTTCATGCTTGAACTACGTATGCCTTATGGGACACATTGGACAGAATCACCCTTTGTTGTTACAGTTATCGTTACTGGCAAGGTCTGACCAGATTTCATGCTTGAACTACGTATGCCTTATGGGACACATTGGACAGAATCACCCTTTGTTGTTACAGTTATCGTTACTGGCAAGGTCTGACCAGATTTCATGCTTGAACTACGTATGCCTTATGGGACACATTGGACAGAATCACCCTTTGTTGTTACAGTTATCGTTACTGGCAAGGTCTGACCAGATTTCATGCTTGAACTACGTATGCCTTATGGGACACATTGGACAGAATCACCCTTTGTTGTTACAGTTATCATTACTGGCAAGGTCTGACCAGATTTCATGCTTGAACTACGTATGCCTTATGGGACACATTGGACAGAATCACCCTTTGTTGTTACAGTTATCATTACTGGCAAGGTCTGACCAGATTTCATGCTTGAACTACGTATGCCTTATGGGACACATTGGACAGAATCACCCTTCGTCGTTACAGTTATCGTTAATGGCAAGGTCTGACAATATTTTATGATTGAACTACGTTTGCCTTATAGGAAACATTGGACAGTATCACCCTTTGTCATTAGTTATCGTTATTTGCAAGGTAAGACCTGGGGAGTGTTTCACAAAGACTAAGATCGTCTTTAAGTTGGACTGAACTATGGCAGGCCGTTCATGCCAATATTTGCTTTCACCATTTACTGGCTTCTGTCTCTCAAGCGTACAGAATTTACATTTTTTTATAATTAATTATTGAAGGAAAAAATATTATTCAAAGATCGTTATTGAGAAACCAATAACTATAGCAACCAGTGGCATGAATAGCCTGTCATAGATAAGTCCAATTTAAAGACCATCTAAGTCTTTGTGAAACACCCCCAGATTTCATGATGTCACGCGTAATTTGTTACCTCCATGAAGAGTACGTCTCCTTTATTATCTGAACCAGCATGCACCACAAAGCTGTGTTTCCTCATCTGACGACTCCCCGCTGGCTTCAGATCAATGTCATTACCATACTGCATAAAGAGAAACAAATGCTCATGAGAATCCCAGTAATGTTTTTTTTTAATGATTTTCTTCGTTTGTTTTGTATGATTTGTTCTTCTATGTAATTCTTTCGTATACACTTTGTTTTGCCGAATAAATAATAATAACATTAATAAAACAAATTCCTTTAAATACTACCAATGAAAACAGATATTTACCTTAATTTTACAGGGTATTTCCTTGTGATATTAAAACAGCAAAATGAAGTCTCTATTAAGGGTTCGTTCACACATGTGATGCAGTATACCAAAGCTGGGTTTCCTCATCTGACAAATTCTAGCTGGCTTAAGATCCAAATCATGATTACAATACTGCATGGTGGTCCACAAGGGGTTTTAATTTAACATGTACATGTAACAGTAACAGGTTTTAATTTTTGTATCAGGAAAGTTACCCCCCCCCCCCCTCCCCCCTCCCTGGACAATCATCCCCCAGAAAACTACCCCCCCCCCCCCCCAAAGGACTATAACCCATACACCCTGATTATCCACTCTACTCCGGCCTTGTCAGGTACCCGTTTTCACCTGGGTGAAGGGTGGGAAAATATGGATTGATGTCTTGCCAAAGGACGTTATTGCCTGGCTGGGATTCGAACCTAGAGGGGAAAATGTGAGCAAATCACCTTGTCCAAGCATATATGAGCACCAAGGAAAGATGAAGGTTTGCGTAAATTTGTGAATGACTGCAGAACTTGCAATCGATTCAGATTGATCTCAACTTTTTAAAGGACAGGGCCCCTGAGCCCATGTTCATAAAACCAAGCTAGTTGTCAACTAATTACATAGGCCAAAGTACATAGATAGTTGGAAACTAGCCTCAGTAAGGTTTGTGAATATGAGCCCTGGGCCCCCGTCTTATAAAGAGTTAGGATCAATCTGAATCGATCGCAAGTTCTGCACTCATTCACAAATTTGCCATCTTATAAAGAGTTAGGATTGATCTGAATCAATCGCAAGTCCTCTTATTAATTAATCGCAAGTTTGCAGTCCCCTTTCTCTTATGTCCATAGTTGCCTTTACTTGCAACTTTTTGTAAGACAGGGATCTGGTCACTTACCAAATTATTGACTTGGTCCAAAAGGTCATTGACATCTTGGCTAAAAAGTAGGCCAACATGTGACCTTCCAAGCAGACGTCTGACTCGTCGCTTGACCTCTATCTTGGGTACCTCCATTTCTATCATGTAAGCCGTCATGTTGTATAGCATTTCTGAAGAGGAAGAACAACAAAAGAATGATGATGATGAAGATGATAATCATAATAATAATAATGATATTAATGATCACAATCCCGACTTAAGCCGAGCTGCCATGATCGCTTATCCATTCTAGGAATTAATCCCTTCTGAGTATCTGATAGGTGCCTCATGGTAAAAGTTTTTTAGGAGAAAACCAGCAATTGCTAAGATTTAAGTATACAACAAGTGGGAGAGTGGATCATGAATACATCACAATCCACTGACCAATTGCCAATTTGAGATGCATTGATTTAGTGATCTCATATTTACGTTTTTTAAACAATTTGTCTAATTTCTTTCAAATTTTGCCATTCCTTTTCTCTTATTCCGTTCTTCCCCTCAGATGAACTTCTAATGAAGGTTGGATGACACTTATACAATGAAGGTTGAGTTCTTGCAAAAGTGCTTCTAGATGGTTTCTTTCACAATATAATCACACGACCAGGGCCCCATTTCATGAAACTTGTCATCAGTGACAAATGCCAGTTTTTGTTTTAAGCTTGTGAAATCCTTGGTTCTGATTGGTTATCAGCAGATTTGTCACTGATTATTGTCATTTGTCATTAAAAAGGCTTTGTGAAACGGATCCAAGAACTCATCATTTATATTCAGGGTTGATAGTGAGCACTAAAATAAAAGTTCCCCCCCTTTTGAGTAAGAAAAATAGGGGAAAATAGGGAAAAATAGGGAAAAAATAGAGAAAATAAGGGGAAAATAGGGATAAAATCAGGAAAAAATCAAAAAAATTGAGAAACCAATTAAAATAGGGTAATTATCAGGCCTGTACATGTATATTGCAAAATGAAGGAGCATTATCAAGGACATCTGGGGAGTGATTCACAAAGACTAAGATGGACTTAAAGTTGGACTTGACTTTGGCAGGCCATTCATGCCACTGGTGGCTCTCACCATTGGTCTCTCAATTATGATCTTTAGATAATTAACTTCAATAATCAACTATCAACAAAGGTAAATTCTATAGATTTGTGACCATGATTTGTACGTCCCTTGATAAACCAATGCCATGAATGGTTAGAGGAACTAGTGGCACAAATGGCCTGCCATAGTTAAGTCCAACTTAAAGTCGATCTTAGTCTTTGTGAAACAACCCCCCCTACCCTGATATATACGTACCGGACAAGAGCTTATCCTCATCCTCTTCCAATCTCTTCCTCTCCTCGGGGGTCAGCGAGACATACCTGAAAAGAAACATCAACCAAAGAATAAGTTTATCAACATTCAGAGTCATCACACAACGGTTCTTCCAATCTCAAGCAAAAAGTAAGGGCCACTGAACCCTACACAGAGATGCCAACCTCTTGACACAGAAAACAGACTGAGTATCCTAAAAAATCAGATTTTGGAGAGAAAAATCAGATTTTCACGAATACTCGACACTACCACTGGCCCTTTTGAATAAAAGATGGAAAATCGTATTTGAAGATTTTAAGATCGTATTTCACTCTTATTATCGTACTAAATACGATTTAATCGTACTGGTTGGCATCTCTGCCTGCAATCCACAGTCCGTTGACATATCTACAAGACCATGACGTAACACTTCATGTAGCTAGTGTATTAAACAGTTGTGACACTATGGTCCAACTCTATTATCTCACCACACGAACATACTTGTACAGACACACACACACCCACCTGTTCCTTTATCTCACTTGTCTATCATCTTAGCTAAACCCTGGTCCAGCACAACTGCATCCAAGAAGGCATCACCCCAGAATATATCAAAATCAATTCAACTCAAATTAAGTCAAATCACCCACACAAACGCCCACACACACGCCCACACACACACCCAATTCCTCTATCTCACCTGTGTATCATCTCAGCTGGACCCTGGTCAAGCCCGACTGCATCCCTCTCCGCGGCAACCGCATCCAAGTAGGCATCCTCCCAGAATAATGGCTGGTCCCACAATGGCGACCGGTCTTTCACTGTTTGATTGAAAACACATTGGAACACAATATGCTCAACCCTTTATTTTATGTAACCAGACAATGTATTCCAATGTCTTTCACTGTTAGATTGAGAACACATTAGGGCACAATATGCTCAACCCTTTATTTTATGTAACCAGACAATGTATTCCAATGTCTTTCACTGTTTGATTGAGAACACATTAGGGCACAATATGCTCAACCCTTTATTTTATGTAACCAGAGAATGTATTCCAATGTCTAAAGGTACCAGACTTGATTAGATTAATATGTGTATAATCTGGGTTTTTATAAATGTGTATCAATCAAATATGATTTTTTTACATCTGGGGACCGACTTTTGAATGACCATCCGAAAGACGTGACTCAGTATCGAACCGGGGTCTGTTGAGTCAATTTGTTGGCGCAGACATAGAGCTGACTGTACCACGGATATTACCGCTAGACCAACTCAGATCTCCCTAGACTTTATATTTGTTTGGTTTCTTTTACGCTTTAACCATTTTTTACATAAATGTACATGCACCTTTGTATAATTAGGGATACATGTTTATGAAATGAATAAAAGATTTCAAGCTTAAGTTTTTTTATAAACAAAATACTAATAAATGCATCCTCTATAGCATGTACATGCTTGAAAGTTGAGCCACAGAGTTGCTTGATCAATTACAAATTTAAAATTCACAACTTTCTTAGCATTTATTGGATTTTCCTCATACTTTTACGTATGTTTCTCATATTTTTCTGCTTTTATTCTTTTATTCAAACCAAATTAATATTAGTTTGGACTAATAACTTATACTTTGCTGATCTCTGAGAAGTGTCTAACTTTTGTTTTTAAGTGGCCCAAACATTGTGGAGCGCGTGTGCAGCACTTTGTAACTGCAAGGAAAAGGCGCTATATCAAATATCTTTTGGATTGGATTGGATAACTTACCTACAAAAGCTTCAGAGAAAAACATGTTGTATGAAAGTTTGGTCTGAACTTGTCATATTTCAATTATAAGGGCATTTGAAGAGCTATCCTTTTCATAGGCTCTCTCTACCGTGTTATTATTCAAACTAACATAAAAAGAATGATTAATCTCACTTTGATTATTCCCATCTAAATTAAACTTGAATATTCTTTTTTGAACTCCAAAATGATGTCTTACCGACAAAAGCTTCAAAGACATATCGCCTCAGGATGACCTCTGAAGTGTCGGAGTCGGTCGCTATCATGTCGCCGCCATGGTAACGGAAGCCGGCTGACTTACGACTCTTCATTGACCAACGAGCGGGTGTGTTGCGTTTGGACAGGGTCATGGATGACTGGAGAGACATAAAAGAAATAACAAAAATCATGCGACATGATAATGGTAATAATAATGATGACAATAAATATGATGATGATAACAATGATAATAATAATAATGGTAATAATAATTATAATAATGATGAATGATATTAATAATGATAATAATTAAAACAATAATGATAATAATAATGTCAACAAAATAACAGCAACAACAGTAACAATTACAATTGTAAAAGACATAAATTGCAGTTTCGACTTATGCATAATTTGACTTTGGAAGAAGACATTTTGCAGAGTTTGGTACGACTTGTGGGACTTTGAGCTTTGTAGAGTCAACTGTAATTCTTTTGTATTTGGTGAAACCTGTGCCAGGGAGGGAAATAGCAAAATTAATCACTGTAACCCTCAGGTCTCTCCTCCCGGTATAACTGCTTGGGATGCGCAGGAGGACCACTACACCTAGCTTTCTCCCTACTCTCTATTCAAATAGTGCAGCGGGTTCTTATTATACAAAGGTGGTGACTCTCTTCTACACAAGGCCTCCATTTAACGTCCTATCCGAGGGACGGTGTCGGTCTATATAAGTGTGCCTGCGAGGTTAAAGACACATAGTAGTGGGCTCTCATGGGGGAATATAATAATAATAATAATAATAATAATAATATGTTAAAGTCCACTCCAAATTTTATTAAGTTAAACCGAAAATGGAAATTCTTTTTGCCCAATTGATCGTGAGCCCGGCAGCCACCGAGCATTTGGGTGTTTACTTAATCACAGGTGGTGTCAATCACCAGGATTAGCCTTCAGTTTTATGACCAACAGGCCTTATGTAATGCTCTGCATTTTCTACCCATCCCCCGTATGGTAAAGTCATTATCTTACGTTTCCCACACCCGAAGAATCTCTTAGAGACCTGGGGGGTGTTTCACAAAGATCCTAAGTAGAACTTAACTCTAAGTTGGACTTAAAAATTATGGACAGCCATTGGAGTCTTAAAATTAAATATATTCAAAATTAGAAATTCAAGTATTTTAGACTTTTTATAAATTCCACATCCAGAACATGAAATCTCCTTGATGATAGAAACTATGAATGATTTGAATAAACAATTAATGCCTTTCAAAATAACTTTTAAAAAATATTTTCAAAGATGATAACAGATGACCATCTTCGTTTAAGTGCTGACTTACCCCATTCAACTCCACCTCCGTGTCCGACATGACGGGCCTGATGGAATGGTGGGCAATCCTTGACCGTCTGCTCCGGACGTCCACCCCGCTGGTGGAGCTGGTATCGCTGTCGTTGCCCAGCGTGTCTGACGAGTTGAAGCTGACCAAGGTGCTAGCCTCGGAGAGCTCAGAGTCCATGCTGGATAGCTTCTCAACGAGCTTGGTTCGCCGGTGGCGGGTGGGCGTGTCCATCAGGTCACGGATGTCCGGGCTGTGGGTGCTGCTGGGTGGTGCTGTGAGACAGAGAGATGGAGAGTGGATTGATTACCTTTAAAAATTATACACACAAACAAAGACAGAGTGAGAGAGAGAGAAAGAGACAAAGGGACAGGGTGATAGAGAGAGAAAGGGAGAGAAAGGAAGAGAAAGAGAGAGAAAGAGAAAGAGAGAGAGATAATGATGGGTGTGTCCATCAGGTCACGGATGTCCGGGCTGTGGGTGCTGCTGGGTGGGGCTGAGAGACAGAGAGATGGAGAGTGGGTTAATTACCTTTAAAAAGTATACACACAAACAAAGACAGAGTGAGAGAGAGAGAAAGAGACAAAGGGACAGGGTGATAGAGAGAGAAAGGGAGAGAAAGGAAGAGAAAGAGAGAGAAAGAGAAAGAGAGAGAGATAATGATGGGTGTGTCCATCAGGTCACGGATGTTCGGGATGTTCGGGCTGTGGGTGCTGCTGGGTGGGGCTGAGAGACAGAGAGATGGAGAGTGGGTTAATTACCTTTAAAAATTATACACACAAAGACAGAGTGAGAGAGAGAGAAAGAGACAAAGGGACAGGGTGATAGAGAGAGAAAGGGAGAGAAAGGAAGAGAAAGGGAGAGAAAGAGAAAGAGAGAGAGAGATAATGATGGGAGGGTCCATCAGGCCGCGAATGTCTGGGCTGTGGGTGCTGCTGGGTGGTGCTGAGAGACAGAGAGATGGAGAATGGATTAATTTGTTAACTTTTAAAATTATACACACACAAAGACAGAGTGGGAGAGAGAGAGACTAACAGACAGGGCGTGATAGAGAGACAGAAAGGAAGACAGAGGGTGATAGAGAGAGAAAGGGAGTTAAAGGAAGAGAAAGAGAGAGAAAGATAGAGAAAGAGAGAGAGAGAAAGAGAGAGATAATGATTGGCGTGTCCATCAGGTCACAGATGTTCGGGCTGTGGGTGCTGCTGGGTGGTGCTGAGAGACAGAGAGATGGAGAATGGATTGATTTTTTAACTTTTAAAATTATACACACACACAAAGACAGAGTGGGAGAGAGAGAGAGAGACTAACAGACAGGGCGTGATAGAGTGAGAGAAAGGAAGACAGAGGGACAGGGTGATAGAGAGAGAAAGGGAGATAAAGGAAGAGAAAGAGAGAGAAAGATAGAGAAAGAGAGAGAGAGAAAGAGAGAGATAATGATTGGCGTGTCCATCAGGTCACAGATGTTCGGGCTGTGGGTGCTGCTGGGTGGTGCTGAGAGACAGAGAGATGGAGAATGGATTGATTTTTTAACTTTTAAAATTATACACACACACAAAGACAGAGTGGGAGAGAGAGAGAGAGACTAACAGACAGGGCGTGATAGAGTGAGAGAAAGGAAGACAGAGGGACAGGGTGATAGAGAGAGAAAGGGAGATAAAGGAAGAGAAAGAGAGAGAGAAAGAGAGAGAAAGAGAGAGAAAGGGAGAGAAGGATAGAGAGATAATGATGGGCTGTCCATCAGGTCACAGATGTTCGGGCCGTGGGTTCTGCTGGGTGGTGCTGAGAGACACAGAGGTGAAGAGTGGATTAATTACTTTTCAAAATTATACACACACAAAGACAGAGTGGGACAGAGAGAGAGAGAGAGAGAAAATGAGAGAGAGAGAAAGAGAATGAGAGAGAGAGAAAGAGAGAGAGGGTGAAAGAGGGAGAAAAAGAGTGGCTTGCACTGAGAAATAAAGAGATAGCACAGGATTTCCTTTTCTTTTTCATTTCAAAACTATTATGTACACCAATAATAATTAGTCAATAAACTCTGCCAAGAACGAACCTTAATCTGACAGGCAACTCATGTACATACCTATAAATGTAATGGCTGACTCCCCTGTGTTGTATAGATTATTATTGGTAATATCTTTGAGCTCTGATTGGATGCCTTCCTCCACACCCTCACTGCCCTGGTGGTTGTGGTTGCTAGGTGATGGATCTGTTTGTTGGTTCGTGTGTCTGCTTACTCCAGTAAGTGGAGTCATGTCAAGCTGGGTTCCAATGACACCTGGAAAGCACAAACATAAAAGCATGTTATCTTTACGTATTACATGGGAAATACAAAAATTACAGTGGAACCTTGACCAGCATTCTTCTAAAGTATAACCTGAAACTGTTTCTTTCTTCTCCAAAAAGTGTTTGTTTTCCTGAAAGTGTTGTGAGTACAAGTTCACCGACAACTCATTGAAAGGTGTGTATTAAATTCAACATGGGTTTCAATGGATATCGGTGAACTTATACTTATGACGGTTTCGTGACACGATGCCCAGAGGTCAGCGTTTTCCCTTTGTTAAGCGTGACCTTTGACCCAGGGTCAGGTTCAACTGAATGAGTAGAAAATGGAGCATTGCGACTCATAACATTTACATGGTATCCACAAGGACAGTTGGAATACAGCTCTCTGGCTCAAACACGTTACAGTATGAAGAAAGGAAAACCTTCAGTAAAACTATTACAAAATTCAAAAGTAAACTGTGTAAAACATCGCGGGTGGTGGGGGAGGGGGGGGGGGGGGCTGAAATAGGGTTTGTATCTAAATGACAAAAGGCAAAGAAGAATCAACTTGTACACATGCAGACAAAAAAAAAATAGAGAACAGATACCCCAATATTAAAACTAGAAAATATCAGTTGCATGAAATTGCAAAATGCACAAGTTAAGAATCGTGAAAGTTAAATACCCTGAACTTATTGAACAATAATGGATACACAAGTAAATTTTGCAATTAAAGCTACGGTCACAAAGGTTCGTACGAACGATTATTTCTGACGAATCTCTGTTTTTCCATTGTCTTCCCGAATTTCCATTGTCTGAAAATCGTTTGTACAGCGTTCGTAGCAGCCCGTAACGGTATTTGTGACCGAGGCTTTAGAAAGGGTTCTTGCAGTGCAAATCTGGTCATTTATGAATTGCAAAAGTTCTTGTTTTACTAGTTATATGACTGTTTAACATATGGGTGTATCTTTAATATCTTCTTCTTCATCGTTTTATAGTTTTCTGTTTAGGTATGTGAAAAAATGATTTGTCCCTTTTTATGTTTCTTGAGAATGTAACATATTGAAGCTCACATCTAAAAGTATTCAACAAAGGCCCTAATTCAAACAGTCCATCTTCCATTATTGAGTTATGAAAAACACAAAGAATATCAAATTTTCAAGGGGTATAAATAATTTAGTTATCTGTACATGTAAGTCCCTGCATATCCCAAATGTTTAATTTTTTCTCTACATTGCTTCCGATTTATGATATTCCAATGTACCATCAATCTTTTGTCTGATTTGGGGGAATGTAGCAACACCATGGTTCTTATAACACCATATAACACCAGACTTAATAGCATTTTATGAAGGATGAATTATATATCAACACCATGTGTACATGTATATAATTTTACAAAGTTGGCCTATAATTTGCCCCTTCTCCGTTTTTAAATTGTGTCATAATACATGTACGAGGTTAACATTGATAAACATGTTCCCAACCATTTGATATTTTCATAACCCTGCTTTGATTTATGATATTGCCTGGTACCATACATACCAATTATTAGTATTTTGGGAAATTTGGTAACACTAACTTAAAGGTTTACATCAAAGTAACACCAGCCTTAATAGCATTGTGTGCAGGCATTTACATTATCAGCACCCTGTATGATCATTTTACGAAGATGGCCAATAATTACCCCTTCTCCTTATCAATGATATTTGATTGATACATGTAGATAAGTTTCATATACAATGAGTTAAATTCAGGGTGATACTGCTAATCTCGTTAACCCTTTCATGAAACAATAGAAGAAATATGAATAAATGCCCATTAAGTAGTTAACCACTCTCCAGATTAAGCAGATTATATAAAAGATTTATATTTGTACCAGGTATAATAATTATCAAATTATGGTTAAATTATCATGTGACAAAGCAGAATAAAGGGTAAACAATATATATGTGTGGCAAGGACTGTCACTAGAAATGAGACTTGTGTTCCTGTCCTGGGGGTGTTTCACAAAGATCCTAAGCCGAACTTAACTCTAAGTTGGACTTAACAATTATGGAAAGCCGTTGGCATCTATGAAAATATTTTGTAAAAGTTATTTTTAAAGGCATAAAATGTTGATTCAAATCATCAATATTTTCTATTACCAACAGGATTTCATGTTCTTGATGTGGAATTTATAAAAAATCTAAAATACTTGAATTTTCACTTATGAATATATTTTATTTTAAGGCTTCAAATGGCTCTCCATATTGTTTAAGTCTAACTTTGAGATAAGTTCAACTTAGGATCTTTGTGAAACACCCCCCTGCAAACGCTGCATGTTGCTTCTTTGGGGAATCCATCGCTGCACCAATAAGATATTAAAGCATGCATGGGGATAATAAATAATTGCATGTAAACTATTAATAAGAAACAGGTTCATACTACTCAGTATATCCACGGACATGTACAGGGAAAAAATTAATATTTATTTTTCGGGGGCTACTTTTCAACCTTGCCTGCATGGAAATAACATTCTAAAATTTGTTTTGCATTGAACTCTATGCAAATTTAAGGGGCTCTTTTCTGATTTTCGGGGGCTCTTTTGGGCATTTCGGGGGCTATTTCGCCCTGAGCCCCCGTGTATTTTTTTCACTGGACATGTACTAGATAGAATAAACACGCATGAAGCAAGCAATATAGCTATTGAAATAAATAAGTGCTGTGGCTGTGACTACATGGAAGGGATAAATGATTAGATGAATAAGTATACAACAAACAGCACAAAAAGCCAAACGAACATACAAACAAACAACACAGACTATTAAAACAGGATAACACATCAAAGACACAGTAGCATACAACACTGATAAGAAGTAACACAATGACAAGTCAGGGATAACATTTTTCTTGGACAAGCTCCCGATTGTGAAAACTACCCCCTGGACACCCAGTTTTTTAATCATTGTCGATCCTTGGAAATTTACTGCTTGGGGCACTGTTTCATAAAACTTGTGTTATCAATAACAAGCTACAATAAGCGCTTTAAGCTACTGATATCACTGCATTTGACTGGCTGAGAGCAAGTTTGTGCCAGGATTCTAGCATTTGTTAATGATAACGAGTTTTATGAAATAGGGCAATGTACTAAGTGACGATTGCCCTCCAATGGGCTAGTTGTCTGGACGGAGATTAAGATTAAAGGTAAAGACCAGTATTGGAAACGCCCCAATTTCAAAAAATGAAATGGAAGCTCTCATTACCAATCATGTGAAAGAATATGTTTTGACTAATACATGACGATACAAAATTTGCCGGGAAACCGCCTACTAATTCATATATTTGGTAAATTTGTTTTTCTCATGGTCGTGTGAGAGATATAGGGTAGTCCCATATACATCTTTCTGTGTATAGTGCTTGTAACTTTACGAAGAATGGGCCAAATTTCTTATCATTTTGATGATTCCAGAACCTTGCAGATGCTAGATGCTAGATGATCAACCTTTTCTGATCGATTCCACAACGTTTCTTTCACAATGCAATCGCATGACCATAACTGGTCTTTACCTTTAAGGAATGGTTGGAGGAACTAGTGGCATGAAAGGCCTGCCATAGTTGAGTTCAACTTAAAGTAGATATGAGAAACACTCTCTGGACTTGTAACTGTCCTAGGTCAAAACATTTTAAGTCATTCCTACACCAATAAAAGACCGACAATAAGTACATTGCAGTGAATGGGCAAAAGTTGGTCAGTTTGGCATTGTGATTTGGATATTGCCGAATTGTACTAGAGGATGGTGTCCTGCATGTATGGAAGTTCATTGTCATGAAAAAGTTATCCAGGGGGGGGGGGTTCATAAAGCTGTGCATAAAGTTACGAATGACTTTACAAATGATTTGAATATGAAGAGCCAAATGGGATGCCCAAATTTGTTCCTGACTTTTTAACAAAGTGTGACTGTATTTCCTATAATTTCAATTAAATTGTTGCCAAAAATACATTTTGCATTAAAATGTTTTGTTAATAATGATAAGGTTAATCTACATCTGCATATTTCAACTTTAACTTATGCAATTAAAAGGATTTGAGAATCCCATTTAGCTCTTCATATTCAAGTCATTCGTAAAGTTGTGCGCAACTTTACGCACAGCTTTATGAAACACCCCCCTGGGCAAAGTAATATCACACACAGAGGCACGTACACGTGAAATGCGAGGAAAATGGAACAGGATAAAATGAAAAACCAACACCGTTTAAGTAACATATACTACCTTCATCTGTGTACGAACAAAAGATAGTGAGCCGCAAACAATCCAGGATATTGCATTGTGGAGAGATCGAGAGGTAGAAATAGAGGACAAGAATTAGAGAAAGAGATTTAAGAGTCAGAAGAGAAAGGTGGAGCAAAGTTCATGTAAGATATAAGAAATCAGAAGAAAAAAATTAAGAAAAAAGGGAGGTTTATAAAACGTGCATATGGACATGTATATTGAGAACAATTTGTTATAATTGTACCATTTCTATCTGACTTCATAGATAAAACAGTAAAGAAACGATGCATTAATAGCATGATTTGATTTCTAACAAATGATGTTTACAATATTTTTGTTTAAATTCTCTTCTTCTTGTTCTATTTCCCCGTGACTCTAAATGAATGGAAATCCACATGAAGCTTGTGACCTAGATTTTCTACTTAATTTAATATTAAATTAACAAGAGCTGCAAATATGTTTGGAAGAGCTAAAGATTATTAAAAATGATTTAAAAAATAAAAACAAAAAGTTGGTGATGAAACTTAGAACAAATATAGAGAAAAAAAGGGTTTGACTCAATGTTTATCTATTAAATCTACTGAAATCTACTAGCATTGTATGCATTATAATACAACATTTTAAAGTGGACTAAAATAGGCACTTTTCTAAATTCAAATTTGTTTCATTCCCCAGATTAAGTACCTGGTCCAACGAAGGGGAAGTCCACCCTAATATTTAGTTGGTTTAATAAAAGCAGTAAAACTTTGAGCGAAATCTAAGAAAGTTAGGAAGTTTTGTAATTGTATTCTATCATACACAAATCGGCAATGTATCTTGCGAGGTCCTTTCTCTCTCTCAAACAGGGGTTGTGTAGAAACCACGTGGAATGATTATATCAAGGGGACATGTTTGATAAAACATTTCCTTTAGAGAAGTTATATTTAGATTTTGTGTTATTACGAATCAAGAGGAATATACATTGCAGAGTTGCTTATTAATGTTTGATAGATTACAAATTCAAAAATTCATGAATTCCTCATCTTTTATTGGAGTTTGCTCGAAACTTGCACTGATCCGTTTTCCTATTTTTCTGCTTCTATTCAATTTAACTTCAGATCAGGGTGGGCTTTCCCTTTAACATTTCAGAATGGGCTGGATGGATGATATTCAATACTTTGACTTGTGTATCCTTATGAATAGATTAATTTCACCATCAAATGGTTTTTAATACTTCAAATTCAAACACTAAAATACAAAAACTGAAATATACAGAGACTTTCAAGAAGAACAACTTTTTCTTTATATTCAAGAGACATCTAGCATTTCACAAGACAGCATGGCAATAAGTAGGCAATTTATTTGTATTTATTTGTCACAGATTTAGAGATTTTGGACAGCAGGCCAATTTTGCAAATGACACATCCTGGATTTAAATTGATCTGTAAATTCTGCTGTGAGTAAAAAAAAAAAGTGTTTGTGATTAAATTGACATGCATTTTTATAGGCAAGCGATGCATGAATAACAACGGCAGTCCAAGGCTATACTGCTCGGAAAAGAACTATCGGAAGCACCGATTCTTCCTGTCCCAGCAACCCGGATAAAGTTACCTTTCCTTCAACATAAGACATGCATTACAATGAAAGAGGTCTGTCCTAAAACTTCCCTCACTCGATTGTTATAAACCAGAGATGAATATTTTGTCATGCAGTACATGTACTCATAAAATTATCAAGAGGATATCATTAGATCAGGTTCCTAGAGGTATTTCTTAGAGACTTTGAAAGAAAAGCTGAATTCTAAGTCTTGTCAAAGAAACGTTTTGCATACCTAGTGAATCATATTTCACTATGTTCATTCAGAGAAGTCAAGCGAAATGTACAATTAGAGATATCTTTTATCTACTGTACATCGAGGGGTCAGTGACACAAAGACGTAACTCCCTTTTGGCCATTTTGAGAAAAAGTGGTTTATGTGTCACTGAGCACTTGGGCCTTAAGGAGTTAAGTCTATGTTTCACTAGCCATTGACTTAAATGGGGTGTTGGATGGAGTTAAGTCTTTGTGTTTCCTGTAAAGCCCACATTTTTCTGAACATTTTGATATCAAATGCTCATTTTGGCAAAATATGAAGTTACGTCTCTGTGTCACTGAACCCTCTATGAATATAAATGTTGTTAATCATGACCAAACACACCATGAACAGACAAAGGGGGTGGCAGACATACCTGTGACTGCTATCCCTGCAGCTATCCCGACTGCTCCGTGGACACCCGCTCCCACGCTGCTTCCGATGGGGATCTCAGACTCGTCTATGAGCTCATAGGCGCTGTCGTTGCGGTTGTCTTCCAGGTTAGAAGTGTGTACTGATGGGGTGACAGCAGTGAGATACGTGTATGTTATGGGGTGTCAGCAGTGGGATACATGTAAGTTATGAGATGGCAGCAGTGTGATACGTGTATGTTATGAGATGGCAGCAGTGGGATACGTGTATGTTATGAGATGGCAGCAGTGGGATACGTGTATGTTATGGAGTAAAGTGGCAGGAGTGGGATGGACATGTAACGGTGCAGCACACAAAATCCTAGCCGTATTGAAGCGGGTCTGCACTACTTACAGCTACTTGGGCCCTCTATATAGCAAACAATGCCTAATCGGTGACAAGATGAGATAACCCCCTGTCAGTGACCATGCAGGGAGGTCTAATCCCTCCTGGCCAAACTAGTGCAGACAGGCTTTAAAGCACCCATATAAGGCAATTTTGGGGTGATTCGGGATGGGACATGGGCTATTCCCTGGTATTTACGGCAAATACATGTACATGCCTGTTGTGGGGTGTATGTGGTATATGGCTCTTAACGCCGGGTAAAGCTAAAATTTCAGCATGCACTGGATGAGACTACTGACATGGGGCCTACAAAGTACTACATTACATTACACAGTTTTTATGCCACCCTACATTGCGCTAAGTGGCACTATGTGACAAATACAGCCAGTTTATACGAGGGTCTAAACTTGTTTAGTAGCTATTTTGTGGTTATGGCAGCTTCATGGCCCTACAGGGTGATTAGGCACCACGAGTTAAAATTGGTCCTAGGTGGCACTTACAGATAGGCTAACATATCAATTGTGTATTACACAATAAGGAAGCAACAAGATACATTTACATATAGGTCATACTTCTAACTTCAGGATGTTGGCTAAGAAGTTACAAGGCCTTAGAAATGGAATGTTGTCTAGAATCTTATGCAAATGCATAGCATATTGAGAGAGAAAGTTGTCGCACGCATGTACGCGAAAATGGTCACAGGACAGGGATGGAGCTCAAAATAGTACCCTCCTACGTACAATCTCTATAGGAGGGAACTATTTGAGGCTTCGTGAAATGACTGACCAATCAGATGTAACTTCCTCTGACGCAACTATCCTTCTCAATTAGCTACGTGCTAACATACACACAAAGAAAACCCACCACTGGACAATCACACGTGCATTGGTGTGTGAGAGATTCATGTGTACATGTTACGTCCAAACACCAATGAAACATAGATGAAATCAATGAATGATACACACAGAAAATGTAGTGATGGTGTGAGCATACCTCAAGTTCCCCAAGTGATTGAAAATACTTTCAAAAGATCGATCAAAGGCCATTTCCATAGCCTATACACATAGCCTTTCGAAATATGTAAACATTATTAAGACATACATGTACAACACCAAGTGTACTAGACTACATAATCCAACGATGTTACTTAAAGCAATACAGGAGTACTGAAACTGCCCTTAAAGGTAATACAAAGTTTTGGGAAATTTTGAAAATTGGATAGGGATTCTTTACACTTTTGATATATTTTGATGCCCCTGTGGATGCATTATAAGCACTAGAAAATTTAGCCCCTAAAACACTTCTGCTTTCGAGAAAAATTGAATATCAATTTACCGGTGTTCCCGGTAAATTTTTATAAATTTCAAATAGCGCCTGCGGCTGTACAATGGTAGCTGGGACCATGAAAATCTCAGAATATGTAGTTGTGATGTATTTCCAAACGGGAATAACCAATCGGTAAAGATCCATTGTTTTATAGCTTAATTAATATCTTGACCTTGAGAGGGAGCTATACAACATAAAGACTTTATTATTTACAATTTAATAACTTTAGACTTGATTTCAACCGCGACAACGATCACTGAATATTATAGGAACGCATATGCTTCCAATATGTTCATTTGAACCCATGCATGACCTCATACCAAAACTTTGTATTACCTTTATCCCATTGCCTACAGGAACCAGGTGGTCTCTGTATTAAGCCTATGGGAACAGGAGGATTTGGTAGTCTATGGGTTAAGTTGATTGTATAGTGTTCTGTGTGTGCAAAAACTGTTAACCACAGCAATCCATATCCTGCATAAGACAACAAAACTTTCAACTTTGTCCTAACCCTATACATTAGATTATAAAAAGCCTGCTTCGATTGTCACACCTTATCATCATTCTTCGAACCTTACCTTTAATAGCGCCCTCTTCCGTGCTTGTACTGCTGCTGCTGATGGATTCACTCTTCGACCAACCTACAACAACAAAATTGCAACAATTTTGAAAACATTTTCATTTTTCCCCACCAAAAGGAAGGATCAAAACATGATACAAACAGCAAAGAATTTCATGAGAGATTTCTGTTTGTTATACATCTTGAAGCAGTTCGTGTGCAATCATCACACAGTCAAACCTGCTTTAGTGAGCGCAGGTCTACAAAGACGTCATTTTTTGTTTCCCTTGAAAATGGTTTCTCACTAAAACTTGTACTAAAGGAACCTGTCTACAAAGGCCACTTTTTGTGTTTCCCATGGGCGGTCACTAGAGACAGGTTTGACTGCAATTGAGACCACATTGGGATTTCTATTTTTTCAAATGTTAAATTTGGCTCTCAATGTGCCCACCAACTGCATAGATATGTTTTTTTCTTCTTTTTTTTCCCCTTTTTCCTTTTTTTTTCTTTTTTGTGAGAAGATTATTACCTTTATTTCAAACTTAGCCCTGTTGTTCAGGGCATGCTGCCCATAATAGATTGAGATATGTCTTAAAATTCACTGACTATCAGAGACATCTATTTAAATCGTCTTTAGTATCTAGAAAATAATGAGAGTTAAACGTGTAGTTCCTAAAGCTATCAACCAAGATTTTATTAGGAATGACTTTGAATCTTGACTGATAGATTTCGAATAAAATATTAACCCTCATTTTTTTCTTATTTGTAGAGATTATTCTAGTAATATTCAAATGAGTTGGTATAGATACCAACAGATTTACAAAGTAAGATTGCATCAAGTCTAGTTGAAGGGTAATTTTCAACAGATGTTCCTTGGCATAACATGCACACTAATTAATACCTTAATTTATTTCTAAATACTATCAACTGATTTTTAAAGTAAGCTCTCTATAATTAATTGAATAATAATCAAAAGGAAAGTTTTCAAGAGATGTTCCCTGGCATAGAATGCATGAATTATTTTTTGAAAAACCAATGCGGACTTAACGTGCACCTTTAAAGAAAAAGTTGAAAGTTGAAATGCTAAACTTCTTTAACAAATTTGCTCTCAGCCAGTCAAATGCCACAATTTTAGTACCTTATAACAGTTATTATAACTTGTTGTTAATAACAAGTTTTATGAAAAAGGGTCCTGATATCTAACATTAAACAACATCTTACACCCTAACACACACAATCACAGAAACAGCATAAAAACTGACAAATAAACTTCATCAGTTACATAATTAAACTGCCCCAGTCTGGTATCCAATCAATCTCACACAGAGTCACACTATTAAACACAATACTGTAACAATCTAAATAAACAAACTGCAGATGATGCTCATAAAAAAAACACAGCTAACACTATAACAGAACTCCATCGGGGGTACAAACTGCAAAATCCGGTGTCAAAATACATAATTTAACACAAATACAAAACTCTACAAATCATCAATTCCAATTTTACAGTCCAGTTTAAAAACAAATCAACAGTTATCATTAAAAGAATCAAATATTTTCAAATTGACAGAGTCTTTTGGTGTAAACAACAAATTATAAAAAAACAACAACATGAATTTCAATAACCTAAAATATGAACAGGGTACAATTGATTGGGGGAAGGTTTAAAAAGACATTAGGGAACTAGACTAAATTACATGAACGGAGCAGGGTTCACTCTCTAACCAAGAAGGGGGGGGGCACACTTCATTAAATACATGTAGCTCAACTGAACTACAGAGTTATATTATGACTTGATCACACATGACATGTTAGAAGCATGGTGGGGTTTTGTTTTTTTGGTTGTTTTTTCTCCATATACAGTGAAACCTGTCTATAAAGACCGCCCAAGGAAAAACACAAAAAGTGGTCTTTGTAGACAGGTGGTCTTTGTAGACAGTTTCCTTTAGAACATGTTTCAATGATAAACTATTTTCAAGGGAAACAAAAAATGTGGTCTTTGTAGTTAGGTGGTCTTTCTATACAGGTGCTCGCTATCAAAAGCAGGTTTGACTGTACATGCAGCTCAACTGAACTACAGAATAACCTCATAGGGGATCACACAAGACATGTCAAAACCATGGTGGGTTTTTTTTTTTGTTGGGGGGGGGGGGGGGGTGGGGGGTTATTTCCATATAAATGAGTGTGAAAGAAATGTGGATGAGCGTAACAAAAGTTGTACATGTATTTTCCACATTTGTCGTTATAAGATACAGGAACGTGGAGCATGTTACACATACATCATTTAGTTAGAACAAAAATTGCTAAGATTTACCATGACCGGGTGGACAAGCCTTTCATAATTATCACGAACTTACTGACAAATTTTTACATCAAGTCATACATGTATGAATAGTGGATAATAACGAATTAGAATTGAGCTTTCATCAAGCTCAACATTATTAAGCTGATCATGATTGGCTAATTAACTCAAGATGGATGAAAGTTTTGTGCATGAGTGACTCCTCCCTGTGGAAAATAACCAATCAGAATTCAGCGTTCATCAAGCTAAAGCATTAAGTGGATCTTGATTGGCTAATTAACTCAGGATGGATGAAAGTTTTGTGCATGAGTGACTCCTCCCTGTGGAAAATAACCAATCAGGATTCAGCGTTCATCAAGCTAAAGCATTAAGTGGATCATGATTGGCTTAAGATTTCATGACAAATGCAAGCTTCATGCAAAGGTGACCCCCCCCCCCCAAAAAAAAAAAACTCTCAAATGACGGAAAATGGGTTCCCACAGAATCAAACGAAACTAACAATAAAAGTCCAAGAATACAAACAAATGTCTACACAGTGATCTTGGCAAAGATTGCACACAAATTTGAATTAGCGATGAGCAAGGGAAATAAGCAAATAGTTCTAAACTTATCAGCATAAAGGGAGTAATGATTTTCAGTAAATGTAATTAAAAAACAAATTTGTGTTGATTTGTCCAAACAACCCATTACCTGCATGACAACATTTCAAATATTACTTTAAGCTGTTTCTCGTAACTTTTTGCCTGCTTTGCTGGTCAAATGGAACAAACGATGGACTGCTAGTTTTAGTTTTATCACAAATACAATGAATATTTATGGCACATCATTTTTGTAAATATTTGAAATTCTGATAGTCCAATCAACCCATTAACTGCATGACAACAATTCAAATTACTTAAAGCTGTTTCTCTAATAACTTTTTGCCTGCTTTGGTAGACAAATGGAAAAAACAATGGACTGCTAGTTTTAATTTTATCACAAATACAATGAATATGTATCGCTTATTTTTGTAAATTGTTGATATTGTGTTAATTCAAACATCACAAAAATTCAGAACGATGGATGGACTGCTAGTGTTTGATTTGATCACAAATACAATGAATATGTATCGCTTATTTTTGTAAAATATTGATATTGTGTTAATTCAAACATCACAAAAATTCAGAATGATGGATGGACTGCTAGTGTTTGATTTGATCACAAATACAATGAACATGTATGTACTCCAAACAATGGGCAGACTGACTGGGGCTTCAGTCAGAGGTGAAGGGAGGGTCAAAAATGGAATTCTGTGTACAGAGATGAAGACAAGTTCCCAGCACTCGTGATTGGTACGTACATGAGGGAGTTTAAAAATATGAGAACACGGCAACAAACGGTACACGATGCAACATGCTACACATGCAAGTTGTGTTGTGACATGCAACATGCCCACAAAGATACACATAGAGACATGCACAAGAGCAGGAGGAAACAAAATAATAAAAGTGGCGTTGTCTTACTCTCTGTGTGTTAGCAATTTGTTGAGAAGAGAAGAATCAAGAAGAAAAGCAGCGAGAGGAGCCAGAAAAAAAAGGTTAATACTCATAGATTTCATCATAGAGAAGAGCTCTTACATTACATTAACTACAAGGGGGTGTTTCACAAAGACTTAAATCGACCTTACGTTGGACTTAACTATGGTAGGCCATTCATGCCATTAGTTCATCTAACCATTCCTGGCATTGGTTTCCCAAGGGACGTACAAATCGTGGTCACAAATCTACAGAATTTACCTTTTTTGATAGTACATTATTGAAGGAAAAAAAATGAACTAAAGATCATAATTGAGAGACCGATAGTGAGAGCAACTAGTGGCATGAATGGTCTGCCATAGTTAGGTCCAACTTAAAGTCTTTGTGAAACACTCCCCAGATAGAGTAAACCACTAAATTATTCATACCATTAACAAGTTTAGTTATTTTTAAGTATGTGAAAAATCAATTTTGTCCCAATTTATGTTCCTTGAGAATGTGACATCTAAAGGTATTCAACAAAGGCCTTGATTTAACAAGTCCAACTTTCATTTATAAGTTCACACAAAACTATCTGTATCTTGTGTATAAACTGAACTATGTGTTTATATATGATATTCTCTTTTTCTTGAGCTAGCATGCAAAGCATTTCATCGTATACTTCAATAATAGAGAGTTTTAGAGAGAGGAACATCCAGTGTTTTCAATTGATCGTAAGCTTATATTGAACAATTGTTTCTTGCACACACTGTAGCTGCAGATAGATCCAACAGTTTCAGGCATGTAAACATGTTAATAGTAAAGAAGACTGAAATTATTAGCTCTCTTTAAGCTTGCATTCAAATTTTCTTTTATATGTATAGAACACATGCTGGCAAGCAAATCAAGTCTAATGTCAAAGAACAGGCAGATTGAGTACACTTTATAAATCTTGTAACTTCAGAGAAAATGTAAAGAGTGAAAAGAGCTACCTTAATGCATAAAAATAGATTTATTTTATTGAAAACATCACTCAGAATTTATTGAGAGATAACAGAGCTATTCTTAAATCTTATGATAGCTTTTATATTTTAACTCCACGCAAAATGTATAGAGAATTCAAAGAGCTCTTACTGTTTTTATTTCAAGGAGAAACAAATTATTTTGTTTAGTAAAATTAATGACCAATATTCTACTCAAATTTGAACCTGACATTGGGTTTAGGCTTTTGTCTTACAATCTGGTTTAACAAAGGAAGCTAGTCTGAGGTTTATGTGATTTCAGACCCAGGTTTGGTTTAACTGAAATAGTAGAATACATCGTAATGAGTAATTAATTAATTAACTAAATGGAATAGTTGGTTTGTCTTACAGATCATGATTTCTATGGTTAACAAAATTTCCTACATACAAATGAACAGAAAACTGTTAGTAAATCTATTGATCTTGGTTGAGATAGACTATGATGAGTATCTAAGATGGTCTGTGTTAAACCCACATCCGATGACAGTGTGCAAGGTAATAACATTTACAATACCCCAGCCAAACGCCACACACCATTGCGTGCTTGCTTTCGCAAACGTGATCATGGCACGTTGTTTCTTTAGCTTAACCCAGCACTGGTGAGGGCAGTAGAGGGACAAACAATTTCTCGTCAAATCCTATGTATAGATTCTGTTTTTCTGACGGAACTCTAAGTCATAGGTCTTGTAACTGCACTAGCAAGGGCAGCAGAAGGACAAGGACAATTTATTGTCAAATTCTATGGAAGGACGTGTTGCGCTAGACAGGGGAAGGGGGATAATGTAATGGCGATCGCTGGGAGTAAGGATGTTTTGAGAACATTGCATGTAAGGACGTTTTGCGCTTGGTAGGGCTATTGTAATGGCAATCACTGCACAAGAAGATGTCTTTCGCTTGGCTGGGGTACTGCAATGTCCCACATTGATGTCTATAGGGCCCTGTCTTACAAAGAGTTCAATCGCAACTATGTAGATAAGAGATAGGAGACTGAAAACTTGCGATTGATTGGAAGACTTGTGATTGATTTGGATCAATCGCAGCTCTTTGTAAGACGGGGCCCAGGGGGGCGTTTCACAAAACTTGTCATCAGTGACAAATGACAGTTTTTGTCATAAGCTACTGAAATCCTTGTTTCTGATTGGTTATCTACAGATTTGTCGCTGATTTTTGTCATTTGTCATTGAAAAAAGGCTTTGTGAAACGGGTCCCAGGTTAGTAATCCCATCTCACCTATGGCCGCTATGAAGTTATCCTCATTCAAGCTGTGAGACTCAGAGGGTCTAGACGCAATGGTTAGCATCCCACCACCACCACTACCACCACCGCCACTAAGATGGGGATGATGATGCCCTCCCTGTTGCTGTGACAACAACTCATCCAGGGCATACTGACCATGAGAAGTTCCTCCGGTCTTGAGGCTGCCTCCGCGGTGACGCCCGTCTCCTTTCTGGGTCAGCTCGGGCTCCTTGCCGAAGTAGTGCGTGCTGGCGATCTCCAGGAGAGCGAAGGCACTGGCCATGCCCCCGGCGCTGTGGTGTTCAAAGGAATACTCAAGGCCAGCCAGGACGGCCTTCAGCACGGAGCATAAGCCCTTGTAAACTGCTTTGTTCACTTTCTGCATTTAAAGAGAGATTTCATACAAATCAACAAAATTGTATTCTCCTGGGTGTTTGAGAGTAACTTTACCAGATGCAATAGATATATCATCTGCTCGTAGCCACAAAGGCATTCAATCATACACTTGCACACACCCTTCTGCTTGAACAGACTGTATAACTAAATACTTTTGAAGGCATACATGTTTGACCTGGTGAATTCCTCTGACGGAACCCAAGTCATACATTTGTAGGTCCTGTAGCTGTTTGCCTTTAACACAATCTTCTGTAACAGCAGTGTTCTCTAGGTTCAGATGACTGATTACTTAAAGCTCTCAAGTACTCACTCACCGGGAGGCATTTGACATGACCAGGTGAGTCCTTCTCATAGGAGTCAAAGCCATAGGTCCCCTAGATGCTTTACTCATCGCATAACTGACCAATACTCACCACATCTTCAATGTAGTCTCCCGTCACAGCAGTGTCTTGTGGATACAGCTGACTGATGACCTGAGCTCTCAGGTTCTCGTTCTGCATGAGGCGTTTGAGACGTGACCAGTTCAGCCAGCCGACGTTGTTCCCTTCTAATACTCCCCTGACGATATCCTTCAAGAAAAGCTGGTCCTCGCTAGAACAAAAGGGATTTTTTTAAAAAATCATGATTTTACTGATTCTTAGACAATATTATCTACACAGAGATCAAAGTATTAAAGATACTATGTCCCTTTTGCCTTGAGGGAAGTTCTAAATTAGTATTGTCTTTCAAATGCTGTTAGATTTAACCTTTTCTTTTTTTGGCCTGCAAATGGGACATGGTACCTTTAAAGAAGACGTGCAGATTCTTTTTTTTTTTCATACTTTGCAAAGTTAGCCTGTGACAGACAAACAGTACCGTTATTAACGGTGTATTAACCGCACCTTTCTGCCTCTGAAAAAATTCAAAGTCGGGGGTGCGGTTTATACATGGTATACCAAAAAAAATATTAAAAAATTAAAAAATTAAAGTTTCGATTTATGCCCCTCCACCTGGCGCTATGCCTGGCAATGTCTCCCGGCTCAGTAATCGGTGTGGTGACTCACCTCTCGTATTAGAACAACACTCAAATTTGTCTGTCATCTTGGTTTGAAAGTAATCTTTCAGATAGATTTCAATATGTAGTTTATAATAATAATTCCTCCAATTTTTCTTCTATTACACGGCGTACCACAAGGTTCTATCCTACATGTAGGTCCTCAACTGTTTTTTAAGTCTGCAAAAAAAAAGTCTGCAAAAAAAAAATCTGCAAAAAAAATTAAAAAATAACGGTAAACTGTTGCCTTCATCATATTTATACCAATGGGAGATATTCCATGCTGAATTCATGAACAAATCAAAGCATTTAAAGTCAAAATTTCACTTGCGATGTTCATTTACGATAACTTTTATTAAACCAGCAAGACGAGAACATGTTAATTAAGAGGGTGATACTGACCTGGTAGGTCTTTCACTTGTGAGTGAAGAGCGTTTCTCAGGTTTCTTGGTTGAATGATGTCTGATTAGGGATGACCTCTCCACGAGTGACCTTCTTGTATCTGGAGGAAAGAGAACAAGAGATGGACTTTCATCTATTTGGCAAAGCACGATGATCACGATGCATGCTGATTTTTCGGACAGATCCGAAACCTTGCACTAGGGCATCATACTTTACTTCAAAGGGTTGCGTCATAATTCTTTTTATCATCACCTTCATCATGTTTATCTTAATATTATTTATAACTATAATCATAATCTTTATCATCATCGTAAACATCATCATCACCATCATTATCAACATCACCACCACCACACCTGGAATTTTCATATATCAAAAGGTAACAAACCTCTAGTGAGCAGTGATGACGTCTTCTTCTTCCTGTTCGGCAGTCCCATCCCGGACCCCATCCTACTCCTATTAGGACCAGGATCAGATTTGATGCTGGCGGAGTAGCCATTAGGAACACTGTCATCATGATCCTTATCATCATCTTAATTAACATCACCATCATTATCATCCTCACGATCATAATAATCATCATCATCACCGGTATTTGTCATATTTCAAAAAGGAACAAACCTCTCGTGAGCGGTGATGACGTCTTCTTCTTCCTGGTAGGCAGTCCCATCCCCGACCCCATCCTACTCCTATTAGGACCAGGATCTGATTTGACGCTGGCGGAGTAGCCGTTTGGATCCATGCTGCTCAGGGAGGTGGGAGACCCAATGGGTTCCTTGGCCGTCTCCAGGGCCAGGTCCATGATGCCTCTCAGGATGGAGGGTTTGGGTTTGGTCTTGGTTGGGGTGGTCGGGGCTGACGAATCTGAGGAATCCGACCTGCATAGATCAAGCAAGACAAGACGGAATGAATGTCTTGAAGACCCAGTGTTGTTCTTTAAAATTATCTACCATTAATAATTCCCAAAATTTGTTTAAGATGTAAATACAAAGTACCGTACCTCCTCAGTATATCTCTCTCACTTGTTCCATTTGTTTGATCACCTGACATCTGCTCTTGCTTTGATTTAATTACTGTGTTAACTATTGTCCTGAATTTGTGTTTATCACACAACATTAGATCTTCTGTTAATTGTGCTTAATCATATGTTAAACATTGTTTATTTACTGTTAATGTCTAGAATTTTTGTAAATTAATTTATAGTAAATGTTAATTTGTATATACATCAGTGAAAATCAACACTTTAGTCAACAGGTTTTTTTTTCAATTGTTTTTATGAATCAAGGTCTGGGCACACGTGTCTGAGGAATAGGACCTGTACGTGTCAAGCAAGACATACAAGCTAACACTCACTCAACAGAGGGTTTAAAAATTGCTTTTATCAAATCAAAGAGAAAGAGGTGTTTATGATGCTCTGTATTTTAAAGATGAGATATTTCTGTTTAAAAAAAAAAAAAAACATTCAAAGGTTCAAGGTTGTAGAGAATTCTGTATTGGCACATTTTCTGAAAAAGGCAAGTTTGAGGCATGACTTGCTGTGGTATAGACAGTGAATCTCACATAAATTGAAAAGTGCATTGAACTTGGCCTACTAACCTGAACAGTGCATTGACCTTGTCCATAAACGATGGCGAACCACGCCCCCCTCTAGAACCCATCTCAGAGTCTAGATCATTAGAATCTCTTCGATGCTGATTGTCAGAGTCGTAGACGCTGCTGTCCAAATCTTGATCTGTGTCTATGCCAGACATTGACATGTTCTGGGCAATGCGCATCTGTTCATATAAAAATAAAGATACCTGTAAAATGAACTGAATAATTATAGGTCAATATATATGGCGCAGCTACTATATGAATATACTCTACTGCGCTTAATACAATGTATCATATTATTACACTAGCTGTAGCTGAGCTGCCATGATAAGGCGCTAAAGCATTTCAAGGAATTAAATTCCTGCCAGGTACCCATTTACATCACCTGGGTTGAGTGTGGCAAATGTAGATCAATGTCTTGCCAAAGGACATTAGTGCCGCGTAGGGACTCGAACCGCCTACCTTGTGATCTATAGTCCGGTGACTTATCTACTTGACCATGATACCTCTACACAACAACAACAGCAAAACAATAATAACATGTCTTGTTTCTCTAGAGTAGTCTCATCATTATTAATACTTTTCACACTGAGGGCCCTGCACCACATTATAACCCCTGCCTGCTACTGTTGTTTTGAATTTGTTGTTGCAAAGAAATAGGTGTTTTTACAGCTTAATCAAGACAAAAATGATAACTGCAGCAAGCAAAGAAATCAAACATTTCCATTTTTATATTATTTTTCAATTTTTGTTGACACAGAAAAGCTTGCCTGTCTACTTCATATGCATAGGGTCAATGAATGGTGGAGCTACATGTATGTATCCTGTGAAATATCATTTGAATCAAGATAAAGCAATGAGAGAAATGAACCGTAATTCAAACATGTTTCATGAAGTATTTGTTGTACTTTTGTACTTTTTAAAAAGTTGATGACGTGGTAATATCTTTGTAACACCGACGTGACCAACAACTGACCGATCAAAATTAGCCCAAATAGCCCCGAACTTGTCAATTTGAGGTCGTTGTTTTGGCGGTATGAATGGGGTACATCTACATGTACAGTTAATAACTAAACAAGTCAACGCAAAGCGTAGCATCCCCTCGCAGGGTACAAATGGCTTATATACGTCAGAACAAGTTACCTCCATTGGACTATACTATTATATTACTAGGCAAGGAAGTTAACCACATTTTCACATATAGAATTAGGTGTTTTTGCATATTTAATGAGCTATGAACTTTCACTTTTGACCTACATACTCAGAAATCGAAATTTTGCTGTACATGTATTTTGATACCGTACCTTCATATCAAATTTCATTAAAATTTGTCAAACATTACTCAAGTTATCGAATGGAAACCAGATTTGCATATTTAATGAGCTATGACCTTTGACCTGCATACTCCGAAATCGAACTTAGGCGTGTTTTGATACCATGAACCTTCATATCAAATTTCATTAAAAAATGAATAAGAGTTTGATGAGAGTTTTTGTGTCTACATGAAGCTAACTACATTTGGTATTTGGTAATAGAGTGATGATCATATCTATCACACAAAATCAGGATATTCGTTTAATGAGACACAAGGAATATTTGATGGTGTACCATTCTCCTTTGCTATAGGAGGTACATGTATATGTAGAACAAATACACATGCTTATCAACCTTGCCAATTACATCAACTCACTCTATGAATTTTTCTACAACTGTAGATTTTCAAAATAATTGCTAGTACAAGCATGCAACTCGTAAACGTACATCAATACTGAAATTATATCCAAATGACGAAGCATGATAATAAACACTTCAAATATTTACAAATGATAAACTAATCTTTCACAGCAAACAATGACTACAGATAATGAAACTAATATGCTACAAGGTATACTGTAAATATTGCATGCACACGATGATAACTGTATGAAATTAATGCAAGATGTCAGACATGTTACATGTAGCACTAAACTATATTCGGGAAGCTATTAGAATACAAAATAAAGAACGTACATGTAGTATTTAATTTGATATGATTGTCTTTAATTTGCGGCAGAAGACCAAAACTATTCTTCTTTGTTTAATTGAACAAAATGTAGGCCCAACAAGTTGCCAACTTTTTAGACACTGTTAATGGATCTTCTTCTCAATATCTGGGCGTTGTTTCACAAAACCCTCCAAAGTACAAGTTCGCTGACATCCCATTGAAATGCGTGTTGAATTCAATACACACGTTTCAATGGGTAGTCAGCAAACTTGTACTTACGACAGCTTTGTGAAACACCACCCTGATGGATAAGGGGGAAACAACACAGCTCATGAATGGGTTCGATTTTAAAAAACTATCTATGTTTATGAATGTAGAATTACACTATCTTGAAAGGTATTATTTCTTTGCATGAAATAGGAAATGATGCTCAACTAGACTACGGTAAGCATTATGATGTTATGTACATAATGTATGTAATGCAATGAGATGTGGTCAAGAGTCTTTTTAATTCACACAAGAGACAAAATGAAAGTATTTATTTAATAAATACCAAAGGAATGGGTCAGGAAAAGTCCTAAAACAAGGGCACAAACACAATGGTCTTGCAGGGCTAGACTCTACCAAGGGGCCTCCTTTCATAAAACTTGTTATCAAATGAGAAGTAACACAAAATTGATATACGGTACTGAAATCACTGAATATGATTGACTGAATATGATTCACTTGTTTTTTTAATAGTAAATGTGTTTTATGAAACAGTTCCGAGATATGTCAATAACTGATTTCTCCTTGTATAAAAGATTGATGGATATTTGGGGTTAAGAGTAGAATGCACTACTATGAACTGGTCTGTTTGACTATGATTTGTTAAGAACACAAAAAGAAAGAGCAGGCAGGTTTTTACTTCATACGACATTCAACAAAAACACGACAAACAGTTTGAAATTGTTTGTACCCGAACACTAAGAGGCAACTCCTCGTCCGATGACTGCACAAATGCATTGTGGGATAGGTCACATGATGTTGACGATTGATCGCCAGATAAAGTGAATAACAAAGAGAGTGTGCATCAAAATAAAAAAAATATATCTTGATTAATCAACTTAAGGTATTACAAAGTTTTGGGAAATTTTGAAAAATGGGTGGATAGTGATTCTTTACAATTTTAATATATTTGGATGCCCCTGTGGATGTATTAAAAATCCCAGAAATTTTAGCCCCTAAAACACTTCTGCTTTCGAGAAAAATTGATTATAAAGATTTACCGGTGCTCCCGGTAAATTTTGATAAATTTCAAATTGCTCCTACGGCCGTTCAATGGTAGCTGCGACCATGAAAATCTCAGAGTATGTAGTTGTGGTATATAATTTCCGAACGAGAATAGCTAATCAGTCAATTTTAGTCAATAAACATTGTTTTATAGCTTAATTAATATCTTGACCTTGAGAGGGAGCAATTCAACATAAAGTGTTTATTATTTACAATTTCATAACTTTAAAGTCGATTTCGACCGCGACAACGATCACTGATCATTGTAGGATCATATATGCTTCCAATATGTTCATTTGAACCAAATTCATGACCCCATACCAAAACTTTGTATTACCTTTAAGGCAAATGACGTTATAAGGTCTATAAGATACATGTAGAACTGCAAATGTTATAAGTAGGCTAATAACACAAAAGCGAGTCTCAAAATCTATTGTATTTTCATAATGATAAAATACAGATACATGTATATAAGAAAACTTCAAAGAACACACTCAAATTATATATTTTTAGATGGAGATACACGTATATAGTACACTCCCTAGTAACGTTTTTGACTGGAAAATTTATTAACTTTAGAATAATTAAAAATCCAAATGAATGTTAATTTCTATATAATCATTTATTTCATCTTGCTACTATTCAAATCCGTGATATTCAAGATTCTATAAGGTTAAAAATTCATATCAAGGGGTCAGTGACACAAAGACGTAACTCCATTTTAGCCATTTTGAGAACGAGTGATTTAAAGAAAGAGGTCCACTCTGGCCTTAAGGAGTTAAGTCTATGTTTCACTAGCCATTGACTTCAATGGGGTGTTGGGTGGAGATAAATCTTTGAGTTTCCTGGAAAGCCCACATTTTTCTGAACATTTTGATATCGAATATTCATTTTGGCAAAATATGGAGTTACATCTTTGTGTCACTGAACCCTTGATATAAAGTATATAAAGCGTAGTGTGTGAAAGGCTTTATATAAACAAAGCCATCTATTCATCCTAGGTGTGTTTATACTCACATCGAGTGACGTTGTTATATGTTTAAAAGTTCATAAAAAGTATATAAAGCGTGGTGTGAAAGGCTTTATATAAACAAAGCCATCTATTTATCCTGGGTGTGTTTATACTCACATCAAGTGACGTTGTTATATGTTTAAAAGTTCATATAAAGTATATAAAGCGTGGTGTGAAAGGCTTTTATATAAACAAAGCCATATATTTATCCTAGGTGTGTTCATACTCACATCAGGTGACGTTGTTATATGTTTAAAAGTTCATATAAAGTATATAAAGCGTGGTGTGTGAAAGGCTTTATATAAACAAAGCCATCTATTTATCCTAGGTGTGTTCATACTCACATCATGTTTAAAAGTTCATATAAAGTATATAAAGCGTGGTGTGAAAGGCTTTTATATAAACAAAGCCATATATTTATCCTAGGTGTGTTCATACTCACATCATGTTTAAAAGTTCATATAAAGTATATAAAGCGTGGTGTGTGAAAGGCTTTATATAAACAAAGCCATCTATTTATCCTAGGTGTGTTCATACTCACATCATGTTTAAAAGTTCATATAAAGTATATAAAGCGTGGTGTGTGAAAGGCTTTATATGAACATAGCCATCTAATTGTCCTTGGTGTGTTCATTCTCACATCATGTTTAAAAGTTCATATAAAGTATATAAAGCGTGGTGTGTGAAAGGCTTTATATGAACATAGCCATCTATTTATCCTGGGTGTGTTCATACTCACATCATGTTTAAAAGTTCATATAAAGTATATAAAGCGTGGTGTGTGAAAGGCTTTATATGAACATTGCCATCTATTTATCGTGGGTGTGTTCATACTCACATCATGTTTAAAAGTTCATATAAAGTATATAAAGCGTGGTGTGTGAAAGGCTTTATATGAACATTGCCATCTATTTATCCTGGGTGTGTTCATACTCACATCATGTTTAAAAGTTCATATAAAGTATATAAAGCGTGGTGTGTGAAAGGCTTTATATGAACATAGCCATCTAATTGTCCTTGGTGTGTTTATACTCATATCATGTTGAAAAGTTCATATAAAGTATATAAAGCGTGGTGTGTGAAAGGCTTTATATGAACATAGCCATCTAATTGTCCTTGGTGTGTTTATACTCATATCATGTTGAAAAGTTCATATAAAGTATATAAAGCGTGGTGTGTGAAAGGCTTTATATTTAAACAAAGCCATCTATTTATCCTGGGTGTGTTTATACTCACATCAGGTGATGTTGGGTTGTCCTGGCTACTGGATGAATCGCTATCAGCAAACTGGTTGTTATCACTCTGGACCATGTCTGGGGGGAGCTGCAGCGTGTCTGGTGGCTGGTAGATGGAGTGTTCATCTATCTCACTGAACTGGTCTGGTTTGTCAGGATCTAGACATGATAGCAATAATTATTATCAATAGTAATGAACTATATTCATTTATATATCTCATACATAGATTGTTATTCACTGATTGGTCAAGACTATATCACATGACAAGGAGCATATCGATCTATCATTGCGTCGTTCTATCAAACCCTGTGATAGTACTCCAAAACCCTGTGATAGAACTCCTAACCCCTGCGCGACTTTTGCACACACACACACAACATACAAGATTCCCCCCAGCACGTAACTCACGCGTTGTCACGGCGCTCTAGCTCAAAATGGTTTCTTCATGTCAATGCAGCTAAAACCAAAGTTGTTGTATTTTCTCGTGGTAAAGTTCGAAAAATTCATATAGACCTATTTAAATTTGATGATGATATTGTAGAAATTGTTGATGAATACAACTATCTTGGAACAGATGAGGTATATAAAACAAATATGGACTGGTCTGTAATCGGATGGTGGAGGAAATTAACACTTCCTCGGTGGTGTTCATACCTGGACATTCTATCACAATAGAGGGCCGGTATGAACACCACCTTGGGAGTGATAATTTCCACCATCATCCTCATGAGCAGTCAATATTTGTATAATGATAATAAAATAATAATAGTAATAATAACAAAATGGTTGTTGTCGCTCTGCACCATGTCTGGAGGAAGCTGTAGGGTGTCTATTTCACTGAACTGGTCTGGTTTATCAGGATCTAGGCATTGACACGATTAGCAAAAGCTATTATCAAAGATGATATTCTTATTTTCCTGCATTTTACATACTTAACAGATTGAACAACACATGCTCCTGTGATAGTTGCTCTATGATCAAGTTCCTCCAAGGACTAAATTTTTAACTTCAACCCAACCCTAAAACTATACCCAAATGCACCTAACTCTAACCCTAACCTAAAACCCAACTGCAACTAACTCTAACCCTAACCTAAAACCCAACTGCACCTAACTCTAACTCTAACCTAAAACCCAACTGCACCTAACTCTAATCCTCACCTAAAACCCAAATGCAACCTAACTCTTAACTCTAACCTAAAACCCAACTGCACCTAACTCTAATCCTCACCTAAAACCCAACTGCACCTAACTCTAATCCTCACCTAAAACCCAAATGCAACCTAACTCTAACCCTAACCTAAAACCCAACTGCACCTAACTCTAACCTTAACCTAAAACCCAACTGCACCTAACTCTAACTCTAACCTTAACCTAAAACCAAACTGCACCTAACTCTAACCTTAACCTAAAACCCAACTGCACCTAACTCTAACCCTAACCTAAAACCCAAATGCAACCTAACTCTAACCCTTACCTAAAACCCAACTGCACCTAACTCTAACCTAAAACCAAACTGCACCTAACTCTAACCTTAACCTAAAACCCAACTGCACCTAACTCTAACCCTAACCTAAAACCCAAATGCAACCTAACTCTAACTCTAACCCTAACCTAAAACCCAACTGCACCTAACTCTAACTCTAAACCTCACCTAAAACCCAACTGCACCTAAACATGTAACTCTTAACCTAACCTAAATCCCAACTGCAACCCAACTCTAAACCTAACCTAACACTAACGTGCACTGCATCCTAACCCGTTAATTTTGATGAAAAAAAAAGCCTGAGGCAATAAGTACCAGAGCGAATGCCGCATCGCCACATTCAAGTGGCCATTTTTAGTGTCTAAAGATATAAACTGACTTACCCAACACCACACCTAACACCACACCTAAACGTAATCCTAATCCTAAACCTAAAGCTAACCTGAAACCTAAATCTATTCTAAAACCCAAATGCACCGAACTCTAAACCTAACCTAAAACTAACCTGCACTGCATCCTAACCCATTAATTTTGATGGGGAAAAAATCATGAAGCAATTAGCACCAGAGCACATGCAAGTGGCCATTTTTAGCGTCCAAAGATCTAAACGGACTTACCCTGCACGTCTCCCTTGATATCACTATTCATCATGTCCACCACGAACTCATCTAAGGACGAGTATGAAGACGATGAGCTCCCTCCTCCATCCTCCCTCTCGCTCTCCTCCCCACTCTCATCCGTAGGGTTGGACGAGTCAGAACCACCTTCAGAGGCGCTGGAGAGGGCCGCGCCCAGGGTGCAGTTCTCAAACTGGACCTGTGGGTTTAGATAGCGACGATTACAAATGTTTTTTCACAGTTGAAAACTTATATAATATTTATAATAGTAATAATAATAGGCATTTCTAGAGCGCCGTCTATCTAAAAATTGTATTCCGAAGAGCATTTATTATTACCCCGGCTTTAGCCTAGCAGCCGTTTATACAGCGCTCCAGCATTTCAAGGAATTAATTCCTGCCAGGTACACATTAACATCAACTGGGTTGAGTGTGGCAAATGTAGATCAATGTCTTGCCAAAGGATATTAGTGCCGTGTCCGGGATCGAACCACAACCTTTGAATTTCAAGTCAAGTGCTCAAACCACTCGACCACAACACTTCTATAATTGGATGGATTTTAGTGTGATACAAGAATATATTGCGAGAGCAATTTTTTCTTATATCACACAAAAACAAAGCCATACAATATTATTATTATTATCTATATCGGGCTGACTAGCGAAACCGTATTTTTGTTGTCAGCACGACTAGCGAAATAACTTACCTCAGTAAATATGGCTTTGTTTTTGTGTGATATGTGATATCGATATATCGATATTGATAGTTGAAGTTCCTGGATGACTGAGCAATACAAAAACAATATTGATCAGTCATCCGGATACTGCGCTAAAGATATTAAAGGCACTGATTTATTTTACTACTTGGAAGCCTTATATAGATAATGATATACATGTATATTACCTTTAATACCTTGCATTATATTGGCTGAACCATTATAATAATAATAATAATAATAATTTGTTCTTTTATAGCGCATTGAAATGTCAACTCCAGCTTCTATACTGTCTATCTTTTTTTGCTATCTCACTCCTAAACATTTAATAGTTGTACTATACACTGACCTTGAATTCTATTGGTTGGAGCTGCTCCCTGAACCATTTAGACTTGTCTCCAATGAGATGAGTATAGTCTGGATACTTTCTATTTCATTTTACTGTCTTATTTTACTATTTCATGTTCCTTTCTCACTCCTAAACATTTAATAGTTGTACTATACACTGACCTTGAATTCTATTGGTTGGAGCTGCTCCAATGAGATGAGATGAGATGAGGGTCGTAGACTCCAGTCTGTATCCTTTCTGTTTCATTTAACTATCTCATTTTACTATTTCACTTTACTATCTCACTCCTAAACATTTAATAGTTGTACTATTCAATGACCTTGAATTATATCGGTGTCAGCTGCTCCCTGAATCATTTCGAGTTTTCTCTGATGAGATGAGTCAGAGTGTCATACACTATATTCTCTATACTTTCCACTTCATTTTACTATTTCATTTTACTATCTTATTCCTAAACATTTAATAGTTGTACTATACACTGACCTTGAATTCTATTGGTTGAAGCTGCTCCCTGAACCATTTAGACTTGTCTCCAATGAGATGAGGGTCGTAGACTCCAGTCTGTATTCTCAGGAATGTTACATTCAAGGGGTTAAGACTGCACTCCCCAAAGTATTCAATAGCCTGCAATCAAAATAAACAAAGCAATATGAATCTAGCCGTTTTATTTCATTTTTTCTTGAAAGGTTTTATTTGTCAGAACATTGACGTACAAAAGTACAAAATATGTGTTGTTTTGTCTAAAATATACAATAATGCTGTTGTACATATTTATAATTTCATTTCTAAATGATTATAGTATAATATTAAATTGTTCTATGACAGTATGACAGAACCACATGTACATCACAAGACACAACATGAAAATGAAATAACTATACATAAATATAGCCCTATTCATTAGCTGATCTGCCTGAGTGAAGCTCCCCTTTGTCCACAGACCTGCACAAGCATTTGCTTCCATGTTTTTTTTTAATAATTATCATAATTGATTGTTTTGATTGTTAATTTTGTGGTTTGTTTACTGTTAACTCAAAAATTATTTTATTGATTTATGTATGAGTGTATTATGTTATATATATGTGTATCACAATACCATGTAACACAATGAATTTCCATTGTTAAATGGACAATAAATATGAACCTTAACCTTATAATTAATGTTTTAAGTTTTGACTTATATTGCCTAGTTTTGCTGTTAACTTGGGTGCCAATATCTTCCATGGGAATAAACATCACGAGGAAGCCAACTATTTCCATTTCATATGAAAAACATAGCCATACATATTCTTAACACATTGACATTCAAATCTTAAACCCATATCAGTTAAGAATTTTCTAAGGGACTAAAATAATGAATACCGGTAAGCCTTTTCTCCCCAAATAGGCCGGCATTCTTCTATTTCCCACTCTTTCGTGGCTTAAAAGAATTAAAAATGTATACCAAATGAAACATTGGGAATGAAAATTACAAAGAATAATCAACAAGAAATTAATTTGTTCACAAAAATAGTTATCATAAATCCGGACTTCAAAGATCATTTTCAAATAAATCACTCTTATTCATGAATGGCACAATGTATAACAACAAAAGTGGACGTAAATTTTCCAGTGAATTTTGCAATTTTCGATCATGTACCATTTTGTAATTAAGTGCATTCTGCATCAAAGATTAAAGATAAAATTGAGTTCTGGTCATGCGATTACGTTGTGAAAGAAACGTTGTGGAATCAATCAAAAAGGTTGATCATCTAGCATACACACTATAAGTATTGGTGTGTACTGCAAGGTTCTGGAATTATCAAAATGATAAGAAATTTGGCCGCAACAAATGCTTTTATCTCTGACATAACAAGAGATAAACTAATTTACCAAATATATTAATTAGTAGGCGGTTTCCCGGCAAAAATGTTATCATCATGTATTAGTTAAAACATATTCTTTCACATGATTGGTACTAGGAGCTTCCATTTAATTTTTTGAAATTGGGGCGTTTCCAAAACTGGACTTTACCTTTAACTACTGTGGGTTAAGCAGTTTTTGCAAGAATCACAGCACTGAAAGGATTTAAATATTTCAGACCTTGATATCTGACAAGGCAACTCTGCGTAACATTCCCCCAAAATTGGAAACATCACTGGTTTCTTTGTTCTACAACTCAGCCAACTTTTCACGGCTCATGCCCCTTTTCATAACCATCATCAATAGTAATCTCTCAGTTTATAACAGGTTCAGTGACCCAATCAGAATTCTACATCAAGTACCTCGGTCTTTCATGGCCCTCCATTCCTGTCTATAATCTGCTTATAGCAGATAATAGATCTTAAAAAGCTGGTATTGCTGATTTAATTTTGGTTGCCACAGCCATAGGTATTACAAATACAAAAGACATCGAAAACAAAATCACTGTACTGGAAAAGCCAAAAGGGGAAGGACCTTTCTATTCATAGGTCCCATGGTTGGTGAGTGAGATTCAATGGGAAGATTAGTTCATTGTCAAGGTTTACACATGGCACAGGGAAACCATTAAACTGAAAGTCATGAACAGGCATTGGTGGTCGGCCCTCAGGTTCTGTCTATTATCAGCTATTCTTAAAAAGCTGGTATTACTGATTTCATGTTAAGCTTCGGTCACAAAGGTTCGTATGAACGATAATTTCGTACGAATCTCCCTGTTTTTCCATTGTCTTCCCGAATTTCCATTGTCTGAAAATCGTTCGTACGGCATTCGAAAGCAGCTTGTAATGGCATTTGTGACCGAGGCTTAAGGTTGCACATTTGTGAGGCATTGCTCTCCCCTGCTTCTGGAAAAGGTGAAAGACTTTTCTATTCATAGGTCCCACGCTTGGTGAGATTCAATGGGAAGATTAGTTCATTGTCAAGGGCAAGGTGGACGTGGACTATTCACAATTGGCACAGGGAAACCATTGCATTTCCTGTATTAGTGAAAGGCATCATCTTCAAGTGCCAGGTCTACAGACATCGACAGTCATGGCCCTGCATTCCTGTCTATTATCTTCTATTCTTTACAGGCTGGTTATCCTGATTTCACTTTTGGTTGCCCATTTGTTCAGGCTTCTCTTTCCAGCGATCTCCCCTGTTAGTATTGTTGTTTCTAAAATATCCTTCCTGTATGACTAACAAATTGCATTGCCTCTCTCTTGTGTTGATGAGTGATGGTTTAATCCTTGCTTTTCTGAACACTTCTTCATTTGCTATCTTTTCTGTCCATGATAAATTCATAATCTTTCTGAAGAACCAGGTCTCAGTAGCCTCTAATCTTCTTTCAAGCTCTTTGTTCATTATCTAACACTCACAGACACACCCAGTAGAGAAGAACAGAAAGTGATAGGCAAGTGGTGATAAAAACAGTAGCTACATTGTACAGCATCAAAGGTCCTATCCGTATTTGCTATCAACATAAAGATATGTGAAGTATCTTACGCCCACACAGTGATTAAAATAAATTGCAGCGGTCTACTGCATCATAGTGTGATGGGGATAGGGTGTGTGGATGTGTATTTAGTGAATTTTGTAACCTTAATTTGTCGGAATTATATTTCATATTAAGATAAGTTGGCTGCTTCTAACCAAGCCCTGGTTTATTACATTTGTGTCTTTAATCATCATGTATCAAAGCGTAAGATGCTCTTTGTTTTTGTTTCTTAACCCATAACAATTTAGTGTCGCCTTTTAGTGAAGATCTTTCGATCAAGAATTGTAGGAATCACACATTGTACATGAGCAGAAAGAGCAAAAATCACTGACGTTAATCAATAGGAACTGCAAACTGCTATCCATTTAAGGGAACCTTTAAAGCCCCACTGTCCTACTTGTAGCTACTTGCTCCCTCTATATAGAAAACTTCCCCAATCGGTGCCTGTTTGTCCCCCGTGATCCTCTCTTTCTTATGTTAGTTGAGAGCTGAGTTAATGAGATAGCCACCTGTCAGTGACCTCGCTGTGTGGTCTAATCCCCCTGGCCCAGTAGTGTTGACGGTCTTTAAACTGTTGTTGTATCCATATTAGGCAATACGTTTGTTTTTTTACTTGTGGCGGATGGTTGTCAATATTCAAATGATATAGTCTATTATAGAGAAAGAGGTAAAATTGAAATTGGAAGGAAAGGATTACCTGGGTGGTCGCTAGGTGATCAGTGAAGGGGGATCTGTTTGGTCTGGAGCAGAGGAAGGTCTGGACCTGGAACGCAACCACTGGTCTAGGATACAGCCTCAGAGTCCTGGTATGTTCCGTCAGGTTCCCAAGCACGTCGGGAGCGTTGAGGAACTTGGCCATCGCTACCCTGGTCGCTACGTCCACGGCGTCGACGTCGTTCCCGTAGACGAACTGTTTGAAGTCGCTTTCGGCGGTGAGCGCCGTTTGGTGCTTGCTGATGGCCTCAAACTCTCGGGAGCTGGCCTTGTCAAAGTCCTTGATTGGAGGTGGGTTGAGACTCATACTGGCTAAAGCCTGATTAGGAAGAAATTGTAATCGTAGATTTCAATACATAGGGCTACACATAAAACAAAAGAAAATGCTTTTGTTGTTTGCTTTATCCTCTCTCTCCTTCTTCTTCTTCTCCTTCTCCTTCTTTTCCTTTTTCTCCTCCTCCTTCTTCCCCTCTTTCTTTATCTTATTTTGTTTTTCTTCTTATCCTTCTTCATCCTCTTCTTCCTAGATTTCAATACATAGGGCAACACATTAAACAAAACAAAATGCTATTGTTGTTTGTTTTTTCCTCTCTCTCTCTCTCCTTATTCTTCTTCTCCTTTTTCTCCTCCTCCTTCTTCCCCTCCTTCTTTATCTTTTCTTTTCTTTTCTTCTTCTCCTTCTTCTTCTTCCTCTTCTGCCTCTTCTTCCTCTTCTTCCTCTTCTTCCTCTTCTTCCTCTTCTGCGTCTTCTTCCTCTTCTTCCTCTTCTTCCTCTTCTTCCTCTTCTTCCTCTTCTGCTTCTTCTAAATTGGCAATGCAGAGTAAAATATATAATCACTATTTTTGTGCGCATATTGGCAATTTTGTGATTAAATTGTGCATTATTCTTTTTGCATTGGTTCAATCAATAAACATCTGATTCTTTTCAAACTACGAAGGGGTGGAAAATATGATTAATTCTCGCTACCCCAAATAGCGATTCTGCCGAGATCCGGGGAAAATCCTGAAAACGCGCATTGCATTATGGGATAGCTTTTCGACATTACAGCTTCCTGTGCAGGCGCTATATTACTAGGCGCGATAGCGCAAACGTAAAACGCAACGTGTATGCACCGAATATGTCGTCTGCTCGGTCTTGTTTTTTTTCCGCAAATATTTCAACGTTTATTTGAACATTTCATTCGTTGTTTTTTGCGTCTTTTGACATCAGTGACGATGGTTTTCTTTTGTGAGGCTGCACAGTGCTGGGCTCATGATTCCAAGCATAAGAACCCTGATTTTAGCGTGCGTGAAAACTCTGCACAGCGAACACAGGCGCTAGCGCCAGCGGGATGGGACTCTATACCGGAAGTTGTAGTGACGACCCGAGAGAGTGAAAATTACCTCGTCTCGCGAATTTCGAGATTTTCGTACCTATTTAGGGTAGCGAGAATTGTTGCCACTTTGAGGAGGAAAATCGGATTTAGAAAATAAGGAAACTCTGAAGTTATATGGGTTTAATAATAAAATGGCTGTCTCCTCCTTTGGAAGGTATACCTCCAGATCTAGTCACGATCAACCAAAAAACACATTCTTTTATGAGACATAATGCATTCAAACCTGTCTGCTTTACCTCAGGTCATCTATGAAAGCAACAAAAGTTTTCATTTGGATGAAAATATGTTAAGAATTTTGGATCCTATTCATCGCAATCAACCCTATCAATTTGAACCATGTTCTGAAAGCAACAATGGACATTCAACCAGATGTTCGTAACCTCATGGGGTACTCCCGAAGATGAAAGGAACACTCGACAACAGTCACCAATCATACATGTATCTTTGAAACTAGCCTGGGGTAATAATAATTGGTATAAATCAACATTCCCCACCCACCCATCCTAAGCAACTCCCCTAGAATCCACCCCCCCCCCCCCCATCTCCCCCGATAACCAACAATCCCTCCAAAACTCAATGGAAATTACCCCTAGCTAACTACCCCATATTTTAATAATCACCCCATACATGATAGATGTTTAGTTGTCCGAGGGTGATTCAGGATGGATAAGAATATGAGGAAGACAGAAACATGTTACTGTTGCCAATTTGATAAGACAAATCAAAAAAAATTAAATTTATAAAAAAATGTTTTTACCAAAAATAATTATTAAAACAATTATGACAATATATATTTGTGCTTAATACAAACAATTTGTTCCAGGATATATAAATATGATGTATTAAGACTAAGAAAACATACCTGTCTGAGGTGTCTCTTAAGGTCACTGCCCTCTGGCTCTGGGAAAGCCGGGATGTGACCAGCCTTCCCTGCCACGGTGATCTGAAGAAAGAAAGAAAGAAAGAAAGAAAGAAAAGGAGAAAATTAAAAACATATTCAAACCATTGCATACTGATGACTATCTAGACCAGATTCTGGCCATTTTTTAACATTTTAACTTTGAGGGAGTACACACGCTTGCCCCATGAATGTATACACTACACCTGTATTCATAATTAGGAAAATTGGAGACGTGATGCATGTATTTACAAGTCAAAGAATGCATCCTTTGGCTTAAAAATGCACCTCTCCTCTTACTAGCCCTCTTTTTATTCCCCATCCCTCTCTCCTTCCCTCCTTCTCTCTCTCTCTCTCCCTCTCTCTCTCTCTCTCTCTCTCTCTCTCTTTCACTCCCTTACTAGAAACTCTAGGCCTACATATAATGTACCTCTTTTCGTTTGCTTCAAATTTCTAATAACTATAATATTCCGCTTTTAATAGCGCCCAATACATCGATACAACGATGTGTCTTTGCGCTTTATATACATGTATATTATTATTACCCTGGTCATAGGATTCATCAGATTCTGGGTGGAGATGGCAAATGTAGATTAACGTCTTGCCAAAGGACATCGTGATCTGTAGTCTGGTGACTTATCCACTAGACCGCAACACCTCTACTGTTATATTTCTAATGTTCTGGCAAATAAAACATTAAAAAAGCTTGCACTTCATGCACCCAAATAACTAAAATACTTATTGATGCCAGACAAAAATACAAACTGTAAATGAAATTATGCCGGTATACCATTTGTCATCAATATTTCTATGTCACTGAATGGCTAATGAAACATGCAATTGATTTTGTGTTCAGTCACTACTCATTAAACATTACATAGATTTTAAAAAAATCAATTAAGAAACAGATGGAGGTCTTAAAATTGCTTCCTATGAAGTGTGCATACAGTACTGTAGTGTGTACTGTATGTGAAAAAATCATACAAGTATCTTGAAAATGGGTCTAAACTTAAGCAAGTAAAAAAGAAAACAAGATCTAAACTTTAAGGCAATTTGTCACACACACACAAACACACACATACACATGTACACATATTAAAATAGGAAAATGTGAATTACAGGTGTATGACGAAAAGAGCGTCAACACAAGTTTTTAAAAAATTGCTAATGTATTGCATATTTTCCCTAGGGAACTTTATATATTTCCCCCCAGGGGAAAACTTCTGGATTCGGTTTGAAAGGGGTATTAGATTTTTAAATTGAGGGTAGACTGATCATGGAGACAAGAAAAGCAGGATTTAGAGGCAGGTGGTCTTTTTTATGTACAAGTGTACAGCTCAAACATCAAAGGAAACAAATAAATGTGGTCTTTATAGACTGTATGTAGTCTTTCTATACTGATGGTCGGTAAGGCAGGTTTCACTGAATTGGGTGAACCAGGGGAGAAACATGGACCTAGAACACAAAAGCCAGCATTTTTTATCAGTCCTGGGGGGTGTTTCACAAAGACTAAGATCGACTTTAGGATTGACTTACTGTAACTATGGCAGACCATTCATGCCACTGGTTGCTCACACTTTTGGTCTCTCAATTATAAACTTTAAATAACATATTTTCCTTCAATAATAAACCATCAAAAAAAGTCAATTCTGTAGATTTGTTACCACGATTTGTACGCCCATTGCGAAACCAATGCCATGCATGGTTAGAGGAGCTAGTGGCATGAATGGCCTGCCACCTTTAAAGTCGATCTTAGTTTTTGTGAAACACCCCCCTTATGTTTTTATGCCCAACACCTTTGTACATGTGTGCATTAGACGTTTCTCTTGGTCAATTAGTCACAGTTATTCATGCGAGAAAAAAGACCGGCATTATTATGATCATATTTACATAAAATATTTACCTATAAAAATATAATTGCCTTGGGCAAGGACACAGTGCTTAGATTTGTGTCTGCTTTTAACCCAATTTCTGAATCCACCTATTGATACATGTTTATGTATATATGTATGGTCATATAAACATTGCTCCAGTGACATGTACATGTACATGTACATGTTAGTGTATCACCTCTGTACAACTGTATGATTTATGTTTATACATTATGCACAACAGGGCTTTGAATGTTCGACAAAGATACACATGTACAGTATGTACATTTAGGGTTAGGGTAAGGGTAAGGGTTGGAACCATGTTTAAGATTGGGTCCAGGTTTGCAAATAGGTATACAACTTAATTGATGCCGGATCATTCACATTTATATAAATATATACATGTAAACTGGTATGCACATTAAATATCTACAAATTTCTGCATCCCACTCAAAATTTACAGCGTTGTACTGCAAGTCAGGGTATAAACACATGTGTTTGTATCTGCAGACTAGTCATTCATTGGAGGATAAAGAGAAAATAAACTAGTATTCATAGTAAATACCTCTCCCACCTTATCCTTTTTTAACCCATTCCGCTTCAGTAATCCCATTTGATTTGTTGTTAGAAAAGGATGTATAGAAAGGTCATTCATTCATTCTACTCTGCCTGAGAACCACAAGGCGTGTCACTGTAAGATTTGTTTCTTTGTTATCTATGAATTTACAGTTGACTATGGGCACGTTCATGCTTGATTTTGAAGGTAGAATGAGCGATCTGAAACGCTCATCGTAAACGCTCATCGTGACCGCAGTTCCACGGTGTACTGTTCATGCTTACTTCTCTGGCTCATCGAGGCAATTCTCTGTGTGTGGCCTTAATTGGTCTTCCAGTTGGATTCGCAAACCTTCACTGTGCATGCTACGTAGACCCACTAGAGGTCAGTGCATTGACCCCATTTAATATTTATTTTTCGGGGGCTACATTTCAAGCTTGCCTGCCTGAAAATAACATTCTAAAACTTGTTTTGCATTGAACTGTAAATTTATGGGGGCTCTTTTCTGATTTTCGAGGGCTCTTTGGGGCATTTCAGGGGCTATTTCGCCCCGAGCCCCCATGTATTTTTTTTCACTGAGCCAGAGGTTGATGGAGCTAGACTCTGATCAAGGCTTTTTAGAAATTGTGGTTTAAGTGTCAAATTAGAGTCTCCACATCCAGACTAAGTAATGAAAGGTCATGAAGCAGATCAGTGGTTCTTAAAAGAATTTTGGTCAAAAATAATCAATTATGGGTCGGTGGTACTATAAAATCACTCAATCATTCATTTTCTGAACTTTTTTTCATAATCCTTCTTAAATCTCTAATTGCATGTACTTTTATATATACTGCAGAGCAGTGTAGACTGCAACATTACATGTATAGACCTTAATACATATATATGTTTAGACTAAATGCACTAGAGAATTAATGTAGGCCCCCTCTAAAATATACATATACCCAACAGTTATTAGGGTATTAGAGCTTTAAGGAACCTGCATATTGAATAAACAGGTACAGGCTTGTTCAGATACCGTGCAACTTTGCTTGTATCCCTTGACCAATCTTTTATACAGGATTCACTGAGGCAGATGACACTTGTATTTCCCAAAATCAAGCCACTTCAGAAATTAGGACAGTCCATGACAAACTTCACATACTATTATGAATTTTAACGTACAAGGTGCTCATTCCAATCTAATGAGTCAGATATGAGATATACAGTTCTAGACATACGGTATATAATCAACATATTGACAGATTATGAACAATGTTGATTTAAGGTCTTATCAAGTACCGGTATGTCATTCTAACTGTAAACATATGGTGACTAACAGCGTGTCCACACACAAAACAATTTATCGCGAAACTCTATAACGATACGTCGTATAAAGAATCATCGTATAAATTCCAGGATGTCCACACACAAGAAACGTCGTCACTAAAGAATCATCGTATAAAATGCCCCCTGTCCACACACAACATTTTCCGTGATTCTTTATAGAGTTTCGCGATAGTGATAAGAGGTCTGGTCTCATTTCGCTCGAGGTCACGTTAAGCCCCGCCCAGTTAGTTACACTAGTTACACTCCCCCTGTCCACACACAACATTTCCGTGATTAGGCGTGATTCTTTATTGAGTTTCAGTTCGAAACGATGCCCAAACCTGCGTTTCGTTAGACTAGTTTCGTTATACGACGTATCGTTAGTGAGCGTCCACACCTACAATTTTGGTCGTAAAACTATCGCAAAACGGTATCACTATCGCGAAACGGTATAGCTAATCATGATTAGTCACGGAAAATGTTGTGTGTGGACAGGGGGTAACTCTCTGAATACAGTGTGTATAGTCACTTGTACAAATACTACAAGTCTACTTGGTTTATTTTTACATAACATTTTTACTGAGGATTAAGCAAGCTATTTACAAATTCAATAATATTGTTCAGATCTGAGCAAGTATGAAACAACACATTATTAAAGTTATGAAGGGATCTGAGTATAATTGTCTTCAGAACAGGATTTATTTCAAGCTAAATTAATCACATGTTGTTCTTTGAATTGGCAATAAAAACATTTTTCTTTTATTGCTAAATTTTTGTAATAAAATGTAATGTCTCTGAGATCAGAAAAACATGGGTGATAAATTACTTGAGAAGTTGACAAATTGTAGATTTTTATTGCAAAAACAATGATTTTGAACCTCATGTGTTGCCAACTTAAGGATTTCAATGCTTTTTTTTTTCCTCCTTCAAAATTCCTGGCAGAAAATGCAATAAAGTCATGAAACAATAAAGGATGCTGTGTGCAGAAAGTTTTGCCCTTTCTACTCATGTATCTGGAAATTTTTTCAAGACTCTGAATCAAAAGTTATTGAGCCAAACCATGAAATGTGGGATGATTGCCAAGATATGAAAGGGTTAATTCAGGCCGTATTAATTCAAAGAATGCAGCATTAATGAGCATCACGAGACGCACACGCTACAATGAATAATTAAATTATACTACACATGTACCTGGATGTACACACCGATCATGATAATATATTGACTCTAAGTTTGAGCGACGAATAGAATCAACAAGGCACTGTATCGCAATGAGCTTTTGTCAGACTGTGTGTCTGTGTGTACATGTACATATTTATAGTGAAACCTGTGTATAAAGACCACTGAAGGGTGTCATTTACAGGCAGGCGGCCTTTACGTACGGATTTCTTTAGTATAAGTTTGAATGGATAAATACATTCAAAGGGAACAGAAAATTTTGTCTTTAGAGGCCTTTACAGGCAGGTAGTCTTTAGGTACGGATTTCTTTAGCAGAGGTTTGAATGGAAAACTGTATTGGAAGGAAGCACTGAGAAATGTGGTCTTTCGAGGCAGGTACATGGAGTATTTCTATACAGGAGGTTGCTCAAGGTTGACTATATCATAACTCAAAATAAATAGCAGTTAAGGGTTTTGATTCACAGACTTTTGAACAAATATTTTTAATAATATTTACTATAAGTTCTTCTTTTTTCCACAAGAATGAAAGTACAAAAGGTTACAAATGAATACAAAGCTTATAAGACAAACAACTCAGACAGTGACAAATCAAAACATTATGGATATAAACAAAATAGCAGTTTTTAAAAAATAATGAAGGCTTTTGATGATGTAAGATAAGGAAACGAGTTGGACAGGATAGTAAACAAAAAAAAATACACACTATATTATTGTGGAGAGAGCCAATAGGAATGCAGTAGAATAGTCTTAAATTACGGTCTCCATAAAAGCTAGACATCAACTGGGATGCATGCAGTACAGCTATGCAATGAACAGTTTACAACTAAATTATTCATACCCTAACCAAGTTTGTAATTTCTGAAGTATGTGAAAAATTGATTAAAGCTTTCATTTATTTAACCAGTCCACCTTCTATTCTTGAGATACAAAAAACACAAAAAACATCAAATTTACAAGGGGTATGAATAATTTAATTGTTGACTGGACAGTAAGTGCTTTCCACGCAATCCCAAGGGTGAATGATTACACTGTAGCCAATTAAAAGTAGCTTACATACAATGGCCATGATTTATACATCTATGGACACAGCCATAGCATTAATGAAAATAATCAATTTCCATGCCGCCGAGCTCTGCATTAGCGATCCCTTCATGCATGTTTTACTGTATAATTAACTAGATGCTCGCAAGCAATCAAAACTTCAAAATACATGGATGCAAATGTCAATTAAGTTGCAAATACAGATTCAGAGCTTTTATCCAGTTTGTTCAAACTGATAATACATGAAAATATTATAGAACACATCTACATCTACATGTACCTACACTAAAGATAATAATTTTGGTATTTAAACACCCCCTTTGCATGGCCATTTACAGGCAAATGTCCATCATTTTCAAATAGCGTGGGCACTCAAAACTTCAAAGTACATGGATGCATTAATTGTCAATCACACTGCAAATACAGATTCAGAGCTTTTTTCCAGTTTGTACAAACTGATAATACATGAGAATATTATAGAACACATCTACATGTACCTACACTAAAGATGATAATTTTGGTATTTAAACACCCCCTTTGCATGGCCATTTACAGGCAAATGTCCATCATTTTCAAATAGCGTGGGCACTCAAAACTTCAAAGTACATGGATGCATTAATTGTCAATCATACTGCAAATACAGATTCAGAGCTTTTTTCCAGTTTGTACAAACTGATAATACATGAGAATATTATAGAACACATCTACATGTACCTACACTAAAGATAATAATTTTGGTATTTAAACACCCCCTTTGCATGGCCATTTACAGGCAAATGTCCATCATTTTCAAATAGCGTGGGCACTCAAAACTTCAAAGTACATGGATGCATTAATTGTCAATCACACTGCAAATACAGATTCAGAGCTTTTTTCCAGTTTGTACAAACTGATAATACATGAGAATATTATAGAACACATCTACATGTACCTACACTAAAGATAATAATTTTGGTATTTAAACACCCCCATTGCGTGGGCGTTCACAGGCAAATCGACCATCATTTTCCAATAGCGTGGACAATCAACACTTCAAAATACATGGATGCATTAATTGTCAATCCCACTACAAATACAGATTCAGAGCTTTCTTCCAGTTTGTACAAACTGATAATACATGAGAATATTATAGAACACATCTACAGTACATGTACATGTACCTACACAAAAGATGATAATTTTGGTATTTCAATGCCACGTTTGCGTGGCCTTTACAGGCAAATGTCCATCATTTTCAAATAGCATCGGCAATCAAAACTTCAAAATACATGCATTGATTAATTGTCAATCACACTGCAAATACAGATTCAGAGCTTTTTTCCAGTTTGTACAAACTGATAATACATGAGAATATTATAGAACACATCAACATAAACCTACACTAAAGATGATAATTTTGATATTTAAATGCCACGTTTGCGTGGGTGTTTACAAGCAAATTAATTAATTGTCCATCAATTTCCAATAGCGTGGGTGTGTATTCCCAAGCAAATTCAGGATCAATTATGTAGGCCTAAAGCACCTTCTACTGAAAACATGAGCATGTAAATCATACTGTACATGAACAGCGGGGGATATTGTCTTATGAATAATGCGATCCATGTAATTGAGCCGGATGGAGCTGTGCATGTACACTTGAGAGTTTAATAAGAGGATCAGGCTAGACAAGTTCACTCACAAATTTGATCATTGAAAAAAATGGACTGCAAGATTGAATTCCCAGCCTTCTCTTCCTTCCCAAGCATAAACCAGTGCTTTTATTCAGTTCTAATTCTTGATTTTATTTCATTGGGATAAGTAAATCATTTATTATTCAAAGGGTATACTTTTGTGCAGGGCTTTCATTTTTTTAAACAATGGCTTTCATCAATTTTTTTCTCTTTTTTTAAGAAAAACAATGTAGGCCTGCATACATGTATACTGTGCAATGTATGTGACTGTGGGTACTGATATACATGTATATTTGATGCCTGAGAAACTGTACATGTATGTTCTGCATCCGAACCGAACTACAGAGTTCTACCTTTGTGCCTACCAGTAGTTACAAACGTGTACAAGTTGTACACTAACAGCCTTCTACATACATGTATACACATGTACAATGTACCTACAAATGTATGCACACATACATGTCTACATATTTCTAAAGAATACCAATATGGGCTTTATTGCATTTAGTATAGTAATAGCGCACAAACCTGTCTATTCTGACACTTAATTCATGCCATGAATAGAATCAATACGGACAACTTCCCTCAATCAATACTATAGCTCGTCTAGAAATAGTTTGCAGACACAAACCCAATTGTCCTTCGTTGTGCAAAACAGTGTCTGTACTTTGAGACTAAGCTGACAGCATACTGTATAGGCTCTGTGCTTAAGCTGCTCTGGACACAGTCAGAGACTGATAGAGCTAGGCTCTGTTCCAGGAATTCAGGAATCGTGGTAAAGTATCGAATCAGAGTCTGTGCATGCAGACTAATCGGTAGCTTCAGATGTGTGTACTAACTAAGCCATGCCTAATTCCATCCCTGATATAGAAATAAACAGCATTCTGTTTGGGTTCACAGTTCATGTTCTCGTAAGTACTTGAAAAGTACTACTATTCAGAAGAATGTTAAGTGGATTATTTATCTTGTAAATGTCAGACGACCTTATATATTCATCAGGTATTAAGCCGCAGGGCATACATGTACATGTACATGTATGTGATCATGTCAGCTCTAAGTGTTATGTTTATAGCCTATGATAAAGCTATCCCCCTGTAATATCACTATGCAATGCAAGCTTGAATTGTTCTCATCAGCACTAGAAGGACAGTGAATGGTGTATTAAAGGGGAAGTCCACTCTGGTATTAAATTGGTTTTAATTGAAGCAAAAATATGAGAGGAACAGGTCAGTGAAAGTTTGAGAGATATCCGATTAAAAATAAGAAAGTTATGAATTGTTAAAGATGGCAGCAATCTATAAAACAAAAATCGACAACTCTATGACGCTGCTTGCGAGGTCCCTTCCCATTTGCCCCGTACTAAAAAACTTCAAAAATACATATTTTCCCTCAAGAAAATTTTTAATCATACATGAACCCTAAATATCATTTTGCAAATTTATTTTTTTATACACCCTGTAAGAAATCTATTCCATTATTATCAATAAATAAGAAAATGAGAGTTCATCAAATTTTCTGTACAGAGCAAAGTATATACATGTAGGAGCTTGCAAGCACTATGAACATGACTGACAAAGAAAGCGGACAAAATATGCAGTTCCTCAGGTAGACAAAGGAACATCCTTCACTGCTATTATGTAAAAATGTGTAGAACAGGTGTCACATGCATATTCACCTTTTTACATAATAGCAGTGAAGGGATGTTCCTTTGTCTCCCTGAGGAAATGTATATTTTGTCTGCTTTCTTTGTCTGTCATGTTCATAGTGAAGCTATGTCACAGTATTGCCAATTTGTGTCTCACTGATGACAACTTTCATAACTTCATAACTTTCCTATATTTAATCTGATATTACCTTACTCGAACTTCCACTAATGCATTTCTCTCCTTTTTCTGTTATTAAAACCAACTTAATATCAGGGTGGACTTACCCTTTAATGTATCTATTAAATTTCATATAGATACAGAAGACTAGTGTATTTCAACATAATACAATTTATGAACAATATACTGTACAAAAATACTGCATTGAACAATGTCATTTTACTATCTCTCTACAAACAATTATCATGTATGTACATGTGTATTCAATGGCTTACTGTACAGATTCAATGTCTATTTTATAGTTGGAGAATATCACAAAAAACGTCATGCTTTATATTGTGACGCAACTACACTGCATGTGTTTAATTTCCTTGCCCACACCATCAATTCACGACTATTGAAATCCCAATGCAACCTAAAGTGTCATTTCTCCTACATTTTTCCATGACCAAAAATGTCACAAAGCTATTTTTATCTGAAATATGATGGAAACATCACGTACATGTATATAAAGCTTCTTGTATTAAAGTATGTGCCCCTTTCAAGCTTACATGAAAGGGCAATTCGTGCAGCGGATATTTTGAGTCGAGTCTCGCCAATGCCTACGTCATTCGCTTTCCTGCGAGCACTCGTTTTTCCTGACATCTCGACACTGCTACGAGGGGGACAAAAATGAGGCCGTCGCCCTGACGTCATTCTTTCCTAACCGGAGTAAAATTACGTTGGTTGACGCATTTCTTATTCACACATGCTCATGCGCATTTATTATGGGCCCACTGCAGCCTAAGCCAGAGTCATTTGCATTTTGTGCATTGTGTACTTACAGTATGGTATTGGTAGTGAAAACCAATGCACACAGCCACACAACAGAGCACTATGGTATCACACACACACACACACACAATCCCTCATACACACTGCTTACTATTCTCCTACAGAAAAACCACCTGCTTGATATGACATCCATTATTCCATACACAGGCGCCACACAAGACCCACACACCATCATAACACACAATCCCTCACTCACACACACACACCATCCCCCACACACTAGCTCCTATCAAATGCATCATTCGCTATCTACCTTAGATCCAGCTGTCTGGAGATAATGAGGCAAAATGTCACAGCATTCTAATTCCAGCCTCACTCTACAATTAGAATTCTAATAATAATAATAATACTTTAAGATATTCTGTTTTTGAAGAATAAAGTGAGGTATTTACTGATATTGGGATTAAACTCTGAAGTGATTTCATAATAATACCAAAAACATTGGGAGATTTATTTTAAAAAGCTTTGAATGATTCGTTTGTTTATGTCTAATAATCAAATGAAGTATTTGATATACTTGTGACTAAACACTCTTGAAAATATCCTGATGTCACATCATTCTAATTCCAGTCTCACTCTACAATTAGAATTTTAATAATAATACTTTTAGATTTTTTGTTGTAGAAGTATAAAACAAGATATTTAATATACTTGGCACTAAAATCTAGAATGATTTCATAATAACAACTCAAGATTTTTATTAAAAAAGAGCATTGAATTATTAAATTGTTTGTGTCTAAAAATTAAATGGAGTATTTAGTATACTCCATAATAAAATTAAGGATAATAATAATACCCTGTTTGTTGACAGTCCAAAGCCAATTCTAATAATAATACTTTTAGATTTACTTTTAAATTTTCTGTTATAGAAGTATAAAGCGAGGTACATGTAAATGTATTTAGTTTACTTGGGACTGAAATCTAGAATGATTTCATAATAACAAAAACTTTAGGTTTTATTTTTAAAGAGCATTGAATTATTAATTTGTTTACATGTATGTCTCAAAATCAAATGGAGTATTTCATATACTCCATAATAATAATATTAATATTTTGTTCTTTTATACCGCATTTTATGTCTGTTGACAGTTCAATGCGCTTACAATATCATATGTACATGTATATGAAATATAGCAAGAACATCAAAGAATGAAGCGTAAAACAGAAGCATACCTGTACATGTGTATAGAAAACAATGAAGTTCTTACAAAGAGAAAAATGACAACATTACTTTATCCTACTTCAGACTAAACACTCTGGACAATATCCTGGTATGGTTTAATTCATCCACATCTTTGATTAAGTTTATGTAGAATATATTCATATTTTGGGAGTAACTCATATTTTTGTAGTAAGGATATTTCTTAAGTTTGCCATTTTTTTAAAGAAAGAAGCTGATTAATTTATACTTACATATGGATATCAATTTAACAGCCATACTGCATTGCCTAAATGTTTGGATTTTGTATCTTGTTTGGATCACACTTTTAAATAGGCCATGATTTGGGCTTTTGATATAGCCCTAGAATGTATTTTTATGCTGATGCTTTGTAATCATGTTTATGCCTGATCCACTTATATGACATTTTAATTCGCCCTTTAAAGCCCCTATCAGGGACTTGCAATCCCTCAAACATACTTATCTCAAAATTTATCAGTAGCAGCAAAAGATTTTATGAAAACATGTGCCAAATTTCAACCAAAAAAAAGACTGTGATTTCTCTCTATGAGTAAAAATCTAAACCCTATAATTTTGGAAACAACAACAACAACAATAAAACACTGGTAGTTTCAGAATTCAGATTTGAAAATGTAAATGACTGTAATGTTGCTAATAATAACAATTTTGCCACAAACTTTTAGGAAAGTTTCAATCCTTATGTTTTTTGTTTAAATTTTCACAAGCATTTTGCTCGTGAAAAGAGAGTGATATAAAGACTGAACTGAACTAAAGAGTGAAATCCATGCAATGCCCTTTAAAAACACCCAGGTCCTTGACTGTTTAAGTAATAAAATATGAGGCTCAGTCAAGTGTGCTACACATGGGAGCATCTTCCCATTTGTGATGCATCGATAGGTATGTTTTCATCAGCTCGAGATTGCCAAAGAGCTCACTATTTCTGATTTGGGAAATAATCGTGAAGTTACAAATCGCGTCTTCATCAGCTCGAGACTTGAACTCGAAACACGAAACTCTAGCTCGAGAAATTAAGCTCAAGATATTTTGCTCAGCGTTTGCGCATAGTGTGAGTGTTCGAGCTAGTGAAGGTGCACCAGACAAATAGCGGGATATTTTGCAAACTAGCCCAAGATATCTTGGGATGACTATCTTGATCAAATGTCCCGCTAATTGCAACTGCAGGCTGATGAAGACGCAAATTAGCTGGATAAGTTGCAATCGGGATAGTTAAAATAGCGATTTATTTGGCAATCTAGAGCTGATGAGGACAGGCTTTATGAGGAACTGTTATGTAAGTCATTAAAAAGCATGCAGGAAGACAGATGGTGGCCATAAAGGTTTTAAATATATATCCCTATTAAGGAGTAATAAGGACCATGAATATACAAAGGACCTTGCTAGTGTATAAGTAATTTCCCCCTCATAAAAGAATTGAGTTAATTAAAATGGATTCATGTCCTCCAGGCTCTAACTAGACGACATGTCGTCATAAAATGCAGCTCACTAGATTCAGCAAAAATGCATGCACAGACACTGAGACTGGGTAGCATACACGCATTTACCAATGTTTTGAGGAAGGCTGCATGCATCTCAGTATTAGCCACAAACCTTAACTAAATGTACACCAGTTTTATGCATAGCGGTGAAGAAACATTTATGGATATATGTAGATGCGTAATTGCACCACGATTAATCTTTTCAAAAACGATAGGACCTGCAAAATTGAAGTACCGGTAAATAGAATACCTAAGTTGTTGAAGTTTTGAAATATCCCCCCAAAAATAAAGAATTTAGAGCGTAAAGAAAATAACATCTACCCTAGGTACATGTTCATGTATGTATCCGACTCTTTTGTCAGGTGCAAATTGTCAGTAAACCATTTTCGGATGTCTGTGATACAATGATTGTCTCCCTTTCTTTTCATCAACCTTCCCCTCTCTCCCCACCCCCCCCCCCCCCCCCTCTCTCTCTCTCTCTCTCTCTCATTTCATTTAGCTAATCACAGACCTCTGTACATGATCAGGTTGATATCCTATATCGAGATGGAGGGCAGCTCTGATCTCCTATTCATATCTATCTTGTTTCTTCAATAACATGTTTTATGGCACAATTGGTCCACTTCAGCTCTCTGTTGCTTCTTAATCTACATGTACATGTACATGTACAAGTACCCCCACTTCTCTCTCTCTCTCTCTCTCTGCCCCCCCCCCCCCCCCCCCCCTTCTCTCTTTCTCTCTCTCTCTCTCCCTCCCCCTCTCTTTCTCTCTCTCTCTCTCTCTCTCTCTCTTTCTCTCTACCTCTCCCTCTCTCTCTATCTCTCTCCCTCTATCTCTCTCCCTCTCTCTCTATCTTTCTCTCTACCTTTCTCTCTACCTTACCTCATAGGACTAAACATAGTACACATTCAATTTCATTAATAGCTAATAAATCAAGGCCCTCTCCACATAATAGGTTGATATCTTACCAAGATTCTCTCCATATTGCTCTTGATTTATATTTAATTTACATGTATTTACAGAAGATTTGTATTGGCCAATTTCAGCTCTCTGTCTCTTCTTCATCTGCATGAACAAGTACCCCCTTCCCCCCTTGATTTATCTCAGGGAAAAAATTAATATTTATTTTTCAGGGGCTACATTTCAAGCTTGCCTGCCTGAAAATAACATTCTAAAATTTGTTTTGCATTGAACTCTATGTAAATTTATGGGGGCTCTTTTCTGATGTTCGGGGGCTCTTTTGGGCATTTCGGGGGCTATTTCGCCCCGAGCCCCCGTGTATTTTTTTCACTGATTTATCTTTTAATCTCTCCCTCTCTCTTTATCTCTCTCTTTATCTCTCTCTCTTTCTCTCTATATCTCTCTCTCTCTCTTTATCTCTCTCTCCCTCTCTCTCAGTCCCCATCTCCCTCCAAAATCAATCCACTTGTCAACCAAGAAAATCCCTTTATCAGTCCATTTCCACATTGCTCCGGTACCTCATATAGACCATAGGGCGAGCCGATTTTAACGCTTGTCTTGTACTCCACATGTTGTGACTACCTGAAACTTATCTAAGAAATAAGCATTATATTTTTAGGAAATAAATTTGTTATTTCCCACACTGGGAATTGGGGCATTATTAAATATTTTGATGAAAAAGGGTTAATATTATTGCAATAAAATCGTCCAATCAAATCGCGTAATTAATCCACTTACGTTGCTAAGACTATAAACTCATCTGATTGGCCCATCAGATCGACAAAATGACAGATTATCGCTAGTCCGCTAATCAGAAAAGTTGTATTAACCGGCTTTGGTACTGCGTTTTTGCGAGTCACGTGTACATACAGGCGCTTTGTTTGCCGTAATCATGTCTGTCGATGCAAAATCTTATCGAAATTCGTCAAAAAATAGATGTTTTGCTCATTGCTCTAGTGTTTCCGAAGATCTCAAACCTTTCACGACCACACGGTGGAACACATTTGTAAGCAGTGTGAATATTTGGAAAGATTTAGTGGGGTATCAGGCTGATATAGCGAGAGCCTTTTTACGCGAAGTTGGACCTGATGCACTGGTCGATACTGCTGTAGTAAGCTTACCATACCAGTTTCAGAATTTGGTGGATATCACCCGACGTGCTGTCGCTATTTCACAGATTCATCAAAGCAAGAGAGAGGGAAACTCAACAAAGACAAACAAAAAACAGACGCTGCATCATGTCACACTTTAGGTAAGCCATACATTTAACTTAACTTGTGCGAATTCTTTTCACTCAAAATTTTGTTCACAACTGTGAGTGTGAGTGTGACCATTTTTGACCCGTGACTCCGGCGTGGAGAAACCGTCCCTAGGGCCTACTCTAATCAAAATTCATCTAAAACTTCCACAGTTGTTCAAATAACGGTCATGATTTAAAAGTCGTTATCTTTCTTATCTGTTTCGTGTCAATTTAAATCTTTTTTTTTAATAGTAGACTATATTTCCTAGGCCCAGGCCTAGGCTAGGCCTCTACACTTTTTCACAGTCACTGGTTTGAACAAGAAGACGGTCTAGATTCTAGAGTATCTCCACGCCGGAGTTACGGGTCAAAAATGTTCACAGTTGTATAAAACAAGCACAGATATAGGTCTAATATAGTCTTGCAATTAATTTGCAGCTAAAAATCAATCGATTCTAGACCTAGGCCTATAACAAAAAGTGTTCAATAGCCTAGACTTAGTTTTTAGCTATCTATGGGCTTGGCCATTTTTATTTTTTTTTTGTTGGGGGGGGGGGGGGGGGGGGGCAATTTTAACTTTCGATTGATTTGTTATTAGTCTATAGCACTGAATACTTTTAACACCTTAACATTTTATTTGTGATTAAATTTAAATGGGATGTTCACATGCAAATGCATTATAATCTTAGTTTTCTGACGGCTTTTGTCTAAAAAGCCGTCAGACAGCGAAGCTATGGCCATTTTTTTTTTTTTTTTTTTTTTTTTTGGGGGGGGGGGGGCAATTTTAACCTTCAATTTAACCTTTGATTGCTTCGTAGCACTACTTCGAACACCTTAACATTTTATTTGTGCTTAAATTTAAATGGGATATTCAAATACAAATGATTATAATATAATGTCTTAGTTTTCTGACGGCTTTTGTCTAAAAAGCCGTCAGACAGCGAAGCTATGGCCAATTTTTTTTGGGTAATTTTAACCTTTGATTACTTTGAACACATTAAAATTTTAATTCTGCTTAAATTTAAATGGGATGTTCACATACAAATGCAATTTAAAATAATGTCTTAGTGTTTAATTTCTTTCTCCTTGCGCATAACTCTGTCCAATACAGCCTGTTTTTTTGTTAAATCAATAAGTCATATGGTTCACATAAATAAAATAAAAAAAGTCATATTGTTACTGTTATGACTATGAATTTTTATTTAACCTGCTTGCCTAATTGTTCAAACATTATTTGAATTGTGAAAATCACCCATTTCTCTCAATTTTCATTTATTTGTACAGAATTGGAGCCTTCTACGTCAAGTGCAGGCGGTCAAGCTCCAGGTCCGTCCTCAGCCTCAGCAATAGGACGCTTACGGTCAAATTCCAGTGTTGCTGGCGCTTCAAAGCAGCCCTCTGTCTCTGCCCACATTCTACCAAAGATTTGCATCATCTGTCGACAAAATAAAACTCATAAGGACTCTGAGGGGAAGAAAAAGAAGTATCCATTAATGCTGTGTCAACAGCCAGATGGTGGAAAAGTAGCAACAGCTGCTAAAGACAAGAAGGACGACCACATTCTTCTTCAGATCCAGGACCGAGACTGTAGCAATAGAGGTCAGGTATCATTGCAGTTGTTTCAGGAGCTATACTGTCTACTAATCAAGGAAAAGTGTTGAGCCCATCATGGAGCAGAAGTATGGAAAGACATTCCTTACATTTTGCAGTTATGTTGTAGACAAGAAGATCATACAAGAGAAGCAAATATATAGAATGACAGCACTGAGAAGATTGTTTGTAAAAGCCGTTAAAGATGTTGAGTCTAAAGATGCATCAAATTACAAGACCTACAGCCTAAAACAACGCCTGAAACGAAAGTATCCACAACTCTGCTTTCTGCAGCCTAAGAAGAGGTATGCAAGTGAAATGGTGTATGTCGAGACGCTATCAACTGAAGACCTTGTGCCAGGAGCAGTTGGTTCTGAAGGAGAAGAAACAGACACCACCACTGATACAGACGCCCTATCTGATACTGACACAGACACCACAGATGTTGATGAAAGCATAGAACCTCCAAAGAAGCGACAAAAGGGCGGGAATGGTAGACGATCCAAACCTCTAATGGCCTCACTTCGAGATCGCTACGCCTCTGCACTGGACCTAAAGGACGATGTCATGCAGACCAGGACCAGTCTACCATGGCCTCCAACATCATCTGATTTAACATTGGATTCTGCACGCACAATAGTATCCAAGCTGTACAATTTTCTAGCATGGGTTAAACATGGTCTAACATTGCTAAATGTAATGCTTTGTTATTTGCATGAAGAAACAAAGATATCATGCTTGAACCAAAACACAATCAATGTACTCAACATATGAGAATATAGCTCAGGATATGGGTTCTCAGTATTAAACTATATATTTCATTGTAACAGAAAACAAGTATTGAAACAGATTGGTTTAAACTATATATTGTATTCGATCATAAATGGAAGTATATCAAAAGAGTGAATATTTAGGTTTTTGGAAACATATCTCACAAAGTTAGGAATAGAAATACAACAGGATTGATAATATTACATATCACATTACAAGTGGAGTTTAACTTGATACATGTGAATTATAAAAGCTTTGGATATTATAAGAAGTAATTGTTTATCACAAAGGTTGGTGTGTTGGTAACATAGTTGTCAGTATATGCAGTTTAAAATGAAGGCTGATTCCATTTGCCAAATGTAGGTTAAAGGTACATAAGATTTGGTGGGGGAGAGTTGTTGTGTATTGACAAATGGCGTTCCATAGTTTGCCGCTATTGCTGCTACTTTGTGCTAGCTGCGTGTTACACGTGTATAACGTGCTCTGCATTAAAACAATGAAGATACCACCACAAACGATTGTGTCTCTGGTTATTATTGAGTAGTAGAACCCAACAGCTATGAGAACCAAGTCCTAACAGCTCCCAGCACTACAACATGTGCTATGAGCACTAGGTCCCAACAGCTCCCAGCAGACTACAATATGCGCTATGAGAACCAAGTCTTAACAGCTCCCAGCAGACTACAACATGCGCTATGAGAACCAAGTCCTAACAGCTCCCAGCAGCATGGCTCTGCCTTAAAGTGAAATGAATGCTGTATGTATTGTTCATCAAACTAAAGAAGCAGCACAAAGCAAAGTAGTTTGTTTTTTACTGTAATATTTATTGTTTGTAAATGAACTTCCTCATTCAGAATAATTGTTAAATTATTACGGGCTTTGTTGCAGAAAAATGTCAAACTTACGTATTTTGGCTTAAAATGTCATTTTCATGCAAATTTCCTCAACTATACAGTGTTTTGTGAAATATAACATCTTCCCTATAGATATTTTGTACAATAAATATGAAGTTAGACCACCACAGCGGTATCACATTCACCGATTAAAACCAATTACCACCTGTATTAGTGAAAATCACTTGCACCGGATGCAGTCCTTTTTATGAAGGAATGCTTGTTTTTAGATCTTTTGTTTTGGGCGCCATTTTTTCGGAAGTGCTCCACTTCTGGAAGTGGGAACTATCAGAATATTGATAAGGAACACAATACCCATATTTTAAGCCATAGTTTAGGTAGTCACAAGGAGGAGACTACAAAAATCATTTTAGGAAGCTCTTTTGACCCCATGCCCTATAGTCTAATAGGACTGAACATCGTAAACATTCAATTTCATTTAGCTAATCATAGACCTCTGTACAAGATAGCTTGATATATCATCGAGATAGAAAGCAGTCTTGCATGATTGATAATCTTCCTCAGGGTCTTCAATACACAAAGCGATATCAATCCAATTTTATTAATGCAGTCAAATCTCATTATTGCACATGTATGCACATACGAGCATATATCGCAGTACATGCATACATGTAGTTTGCAGGCATAAACCCCTGGCAGTCGCAATGAGTATCAGGGTGTCTGAACTGCAAGACTACACAGTCTACTGCACTCCATAGGCCCTGTACTTGTCCATAGGCCCTTGTTGTTGTTGTTGTTGTTTTAGTTTATAGGCGTTTGTCATTCAGGGGGGTGTTTCACAAAGATCCTAAGTAGAACTTAACTCTAAGTTGGACTTAAAAATTATGGACAGCCATTGGAGTCTTAAAATGAAATATATTCAAAAGCAGAAATTCAAGTATTTTAGACTTTTTATAAATTCCACATCCAGAACATGAAATCTCCTTGATGATAGAAAATATGAATGATTTGAATAAACAATTAATGCCTTTCAAAAAAACTTTTACAAAATATTTTCAAAGATGCTAATTGCTTTCCATAAATTTTAAGTCCAACTTAGAGATAAGTTCAACTTAGGATCTTTGTGAAACACCCCCCCAGGAGTGACATGTCAGAGTTAGGCTAGGCTTAAGGCTTTATATGGATTTGTGTTTAAGAGTCAAAGAGAGTCTGTACTGGAAGACTAGTAGAGGCCTTCTCAAACAAATTTTTAAAAATTGGTTTTCCTTCAAAACTATTCAATACAAACAAACCAACCACCCAATAAATCCTGGTTTACAAAAAATGAATTGCAAAATGGGGTGTTACACCAGACCTGCCAACCTCTGGAGTTCAAAATCTGTATTCTTTAGTCCCAAAAGTTGTATTTAAAAAAAAACACGGATCAGTGCCTCTTACAGTTCCTACATACAGGAAGAATTTTTTGCTATGGATCATTGGTTGAATATGACTGATTTCGTCATGACTGGTGTGTTCGATGAACCAATAAACATCCCCAAATTGCCGATGTCAGATGCTTGTAGGATACTTTACAGGACAAAATGGGCATTTTGTCATTGAAAATGGCACACACACATTCAAAATACTTTTTTTTTTTTTTTGGAAATCATATTTTATTGAGGAAAATCGTACTGTCGTATTTGCTTCTACAAGTCGTACGAAATACGATTAAATCGTACTGGTTGGCAGCTCTGTTACAGGGGATGAAATACAGATGAAAATAGGTATTAAAGGTGCAATTTCTTACCTTATTTGTGTCCAAGTCGACCATCCAGATGTCATCTGGGAGCTGGAAGTAAGGCTTGTAGCGGAAGAAGCTAGCCGGCACACCAATGATATACGGTGTAGGTGCCAGCAATAACTGTGGACAAAATATAAATGTTTTTGATCTTATGTTTGACCTTATGTTTGATCTCATTTTTATTGTTGTTATTATATATGCATGATTTATTGAATAAAGAACAGATTATATTTTTGTGTTTATTATAAGTTTTAGTTGGTAATTTTAAGTCAAGACAATGGTGCGCTTAGAAACACCTGTATTAAGCGCCTAATAAATGTTATGTATTATTATTATTATACTGAGCTCATGTAATATCTTTCAAGCATGATGTGCTATAATATGTGTACAGGCCCTAAAAAAGGCTACCAAAATTAAGCCAATTTCTGTTGTCTCAAACTGCTGCACTGCACCAAATTGACAGTCTACTCTTTATACAAAAAACAATTTTAAATCAACTTGAAATTCAAAATTCAAAATTCAAAATTGAAATAAGGAAAACTAAAAAAATTCAAAATTCAAAATTCAAAATTTTTAAATTAAAAAATCCCAAACCCCAAAATCAAACATTCAAATATCAATATGTGAAATATCCAAAATCCACCATTCCAAAACCAATAAAAAAAAATTGTTAATATATTTCACATTCTGAAACTCAAATACTACCGGTAATCCAAATTCCAAAATCCAAATTGTCTTACCTGCTCTGCCGATCCCATACAAGTAGGTAGAAGAGGAATGACTGGAAACATGTACTCCAGAGGGTAAATCATCGCCACAAACGCCATCACGCTCATCGACAGGGCATTGTAGTCTCGTGACTGAAGTACCACCTGATATAGAACAGTTTTTCAAAAAAATAATGATAACACATGAACAATTGAAGTACATGACAAAATAAAAACTAAATTATTTATACCCTTGTAAATTTTATGTTTTTGGTGATTTTCTTTTGATAACTCAAGAATGAAAGGTGGACTGTTTGAATTTGGGCCTTAGTTGAATACTTTTAGATGTAAGCTATGACATACAGTATCACATTATCAAATATCAATACACATAAATATGGGCAAATCAATTTATCACAACTTACGAAACTTGGTAAGGGTATGTGTGATTTAGTTGTTAACTGGAAATAGAAACATAGTTAAAGTAACATTTACATATCTAAATACAATGTTTCTATTGTTGCCCCCAGCATTAGCCAAGCTACCCTGACAAGGCCTTCAGGGGCCCATTTCATAAAACTTGTTATCTATAACAACTGCTAAATTTCTATGACAAATTTGCTCTCAGCCAATCAGATGCCATGATTTCAGTAGCTTAACACAGTAGCTTGTAATTTGTTATTGATATCAAGTTTGCTCTCAGCCAATCAGATGCCATGATTTCAGTAGCTTTACACAGTAGCTTGTAATTTGTTATTGATATCAAGTTTTATGAAACAGGGCCCAGGCATTTTAGGTCTTCCTACCAGGTACCCACTTCCATCACCTGGGTGGAGAGTGGCAAATGTAGATTCATATCTTCTTAAAGGACATTAGTGTCGCAGCCAGGACTTGAACCAAAAAACCATGTGATCCACAGTCTATTATTAAACATACACTCTACATGTTCATGTACATCCACCTAAAAGGTGTGTGAAATAATAAGCACTTAACAAAGATTTACTGGTATGCATTAAATTTGATTACATTACAAAAATTGTCTATTAGAAAAAGTCATTAGTTAATAACTGTCTGCGCACAGTTGGTTGTGTTCGAATAAATTTAAAAGAGACATCTGTGCCTGCATTAATGGTATTATGGTACTGTACAGTGGTAAAAGTGTTTAGTTCTATGTAACTTCAGTTTGTTGAGTTATGACAATTAACATGTACGCTGTACAACTTACATCATTTTACCCAACAAAAGAGATAACAAGGTTTTCAGAATACGGCCACAAATTGCTACGAAAGTAACGAAACGATGACACTTTATTACCTCATGGAAATCCAAAGAGAATTTGTTTGAATGACTGTAATTTCTACAGCTACATAATATTAACATAATTTGAAATTAACCATTAGAGAATAGAATCCAATTAGAGGCAAATGCATTTTTCCTCTAATTTTTTTAGTACAGACTTCTTTAAAATTTACAGACTACTTTTAATCTAATGGTGACGCTATTCACTGACAACGGCACTTACTTTAATTATTCTAACCAAGTTTCTTTTAAAAATTACCTTGATGATCCATTCACAGACATGTAATAATAAATAATAATATCAGAATTAGATTTTTGTTTGTAAACTCGTGCCCAGGGTAGCCTCATCAGTATGAATACTGCTCTCCCTTTAATAGGGTTATTCAATGATATTATCCTGTGTATCATTATCCTGTACATTACATGTATGTACATGTACGTGTATCAAAAGATACACAAATGTACATGTACAGGGGTGTATGCAGAGCTACCTGGGCTGTATGTCAAAAACATGGGTAAATTGTACATGTTACAGTGTATACATTTTACATGTTAATGTTGTATACTTGTATACAAGTCATGTTCCAAAGTACCTTTAAAAGGTATGCATAATAAGGTTTGAATATTGCAGTAAATCGGTCTATTGCTTTAATAGAACTACAGTTTCATTCACAATGTGATTTCATGACCAGAAATCAACTTAATCGTTCAGCTCTGTGAACCATTAACATTCTTCTTCTTTTGTAACATCCTGATCTGCAAGAGCCGCTTACGGGGCATGCATGAAGAGTTTAATTCCAAGAGGAGCTAAATCCATTTTTGTAACTTCAGAGAAAAAAGGATTTGTTTACCAGATTTTGTACAGGCATTTATGGAAAAGTGAAATTAGAAGGTGCATTTTTTTCATAATTGCTCCCACAATTTAGGTACATGTACACTGTACATGTAAATACTTTGGTTGAAAGACAGGTTCTTATAAAGTGAACAATGTTCGGATATCAATAACTCAATTTTCATCAAAAGTGGATTTAGTCCCTTTTGGAATTAAACTCTTCATTAGACAGGGTCTGATGCACAGAATGGTGCTTGCCTCTCAATTAAAAATCCCATTTAAATACAGTCTTCCTTGGGATACTGGTAAAATGTACGAAGGCTGCATTTATGATTATGGTGTCAATAACAAGGTAAGTCATACATTGTACATTTTCATGCTCTAAATGTACAATGTAAATATCAGCCTTTTGCGACAATCATTCGACATTTTGCGTTTTGGCTCAATAACTTTTTATTCATAGATCTAAAAATATGCTTGATGCAGGAGTAGAAAGAGCATTTAAATTTCTGCACACATGTATTCCTTCCATCCTTGTTTCATTGCTTTTGATGCCAGTAATTTGAGCATGTATGGCGTGAACGTCTGAACGAACTGACTGCACGTGCAGTACTGTTCTCTCACTTTAATTCATTCGTAACCGTAGCGAAATAAAATACTGGTAAGCCTTAAAATCCTTCAATTGGCAAGAGGTTGTGGGATTCAAAATCATTGTTTTTCAATCAAAATTGATAATTTGCATGTACAGGAATGTAAATTACATACATACATGTACATGTATTGCGTTGTTACGTAGGAAATCCATAGTAATAGAAAAATACATAACGTTTGTCCTACCTACAGGTGTAGCAACAATTAATGTATGCAATTCAGAATTTTGACTATTGAAATACAATTATTCATTACAGGTGAAAGAAAGAAAGTAACAAGGAACTTCACAGAGTTAGTGCATTAAATTTGATTACATTACAAAAAAATGGCCTGATTCAATATTATCATTCATTTTAATAGGCTTGAAACATCTATTATCGTCGAGACAGAGTGGATAGATGTTTTCATCATGATCATCCTGCCAGGGTGGTGGAGCAGTGTAATCAAATATTCATACGGTGTGGAAGAGCAACCATTATTAAAGGTAAAGACCAGTTATGGTCATGCGATTGCATTGTGAAAGAAACGTTGTGGAATCGATCAGAAAAGGTCGATCATCTAGCATCTAGCATCTGCAAGGTTCTGGAATCATCAAAATGATAAGAAATTTGGCTCATTCTTCGTAAAGTTACAAGCACTATACACAGAAAGATGTATATGGGACTACCCTATCTCTCTCACCAGACCATGAGATAAATAAATTTACCAAATATATGAATTAGTAGGCGGTTTCCCGGCAAATTTGTTATCATCATGTATTAGTCAAAACATATTCTTTCACATGATTGGTAATGAGAGCTTCCATTTCATTTTTTGAAATTGGGGCGTTGCCAATACTGGTCTTTACCTTTAAACATGATGGAGTGTGGGTGGAAAGAGAATGGAAAACATGTCCCTTCAGGTGCCTGTGCACACACAAATAAAATAAAAGATTGTGTTTTTGCCTTTTCATGTTTAACATTCCCATTTTATTACCTTACCCCATACTGTTTTTATTTTGTATCCAGGTGAATCTGGAGTGATCAAACAATCGCCCCTGCAGTCTGAGCATGAGCAGATAAAGGTCATTGCAGAACAAATTTTGAAATACACGGAGACGTAATACTGGATACGTGCCCCGGATACGTGCTCATGAAAGTTATGTGATCATTATTCATTCATGCACATTCAATGTACTCCATGATACACAGGTGGAAGTATTCTTTGAAAAGGGGAAACAAAGGCTATCTATATATCGCTGTAGGAGTGATTATTTCAAAATGTACAAAGTTGGACGTCTTCATGTTTTGAAGATCTGTGGATATTCGGGGTCATTGCAGTGATGTGCTAACCGTGAACTGGTCTTTTGTTTCAGGCTTTAATGTACTGTACATGTGTGAAAGATTCATGTGCATTGTACATGTAGTATGTCTAGGGCTTGGGTTATGATTAAGTATATATTTGGGCTTATCGTTACATTAGGATGTATAAACGTACATAGACTCTTAGGTTCAGGAAAATAATTATTTGACTAAACTAGTGGCCTAAGGGGAAGTAAACTGTGAAATGAACAATGTACATGTACACATATATGTATATTTTGTAAGACTAAATCTGCTGTACTGGCACTCCCAAATTCATTAAAAACCTTAAATTTTGAATGTTGGTGTTGATGTTTCTATTGTCGGTGTTGTACATGTAGTTGTTTTAAATTGGACTAAGTTCCCCTCATTATACAGTATCTTCATCACAATGACCCTCACCACCCCTTCAGTAAACAACAGTTTAAAATGCAGATCACATCTTGATCACCACTCAATTTATCATAAATTGTCATCAATGAGATACGTAATTATGTACCGGTAAGTGTCTTCATACCCTCTATTTACTATTTACAGCCTCAATTTGTATCTTGGTCATTTCATGATGACAATGACGATAATGTAAAAATGATTATACTATCATCATCATCATAATCAACATTATTATTATTATAATCATCATCATCATTACTCATAATCATCAATACCATCATCACAATCATCATCATCATCATCAAGCGCTCCATGAAGACTGGAACCATATTTTCATTCAAAGCGTTACTGTGATCACAAGTATGTATCATGAGAAGGGGTACCAACCAACCTTATTCTCCAACATGATGAGGGTTATCACACTGAACCATCATCATCATTACAATCATTGTCAACAATATCATCATCATCATAATCAAGTGCCCCATGAAGACTGGAACCATATTTTCATTCAAAGCGTTACTGTGATTACAGGCGTAAATGTATGAGAAGGGGTACCAACCAACCTTATTCTCCAACATGATGAGGGTAATCACACTGAGACACGTATCCACACCAAGGAGCTCCAGGGGAAGATGGAGGGGGAAGTCCGCCAGGGAGAAACGGGTGTGGTCAGGGAGGGCAAAGACCAGGGCCGGCTGTGACTCCAGGATCTCTATCTCCACCCTGGTCTTCCCTGGTACCGGAACGGGAGCGCTCAGGAGGCGGAGCATCCAGGTCTCAATCTGTCGTACGTCGTGTTTCACCAAAGGGGGGATGTCGCCACAGATACCGGTCAACACGCCCCACACGGAATCTCTGGAAATGTACAAAGACAAAGTTCTCTGGTAAACCTCCAGTGCATTCTATTCTATTTTGAACATTTGAACTCTTATTGAATTGGAACCTTTCAACAGGTTGCCAATTTAAGAAATTTGAAGCTTATTTTCTTTCTTTTATCAATTCCTAGAGTCAAATTATGGTCAAAGACAAAGATCTCTTGTAAACCTTCAGTGCATCCTACATGTATCATATTTTGAACATGACCTCGAGTTCAGGGCAAGTCAACAATATTTGGTCTTTTATCGTCAATTCATGTATTATCAAGAAAACAAAAAAATGAAACAAAAAACATTTACAAGTTTTATTTCCTCATTACTTTGTCTAATCTGGCACGGTAATACCCACTTCATATCTGGTATGAAATAAATTAAGATGATCTCGGTATTAACACTCCTGTCCATGGATGATCACAGTTGACTGATTGCAATTTATGTGTAAGCAGAATTAATAGTTTTCTCTTCGGAATGATTTCATAATGAAAAAAAAATGTTGGTTGGTGGTCATCGGGAAAAATTGCATTCATTTATGACTTCTTGAAGAAAGTGCAATTTCAGAATACATGTACATGATATCCAGTGTAACAACAAATCAATTTCAATGTCACCCTTTTAGGCAGAATTTATTTATACAGCTAAATTGATCACATATTGTTTTCCAAGTTGGCAACAAAATTATTTTCCTTTTATTTCAACATTGTTGTATAAATAAAAGGTAATGTCTCTGAAAAACAAATATAGTCTAGTACATGGGAACTTTAAATAATCAGTTAGAAAAAAATTATCAACTTTTATTGAAATATGATGGTTTTAAACCTTCAATGCACTGCCAAATTAAGAGTTTTAAAGCTTCTTCTCTATCTTTTATTAATTCCCAGAGTCAAATGTAATATGGTCATGCAAAAAATGGATGCAGTGTATGCAGAAATGTATACCCTTTCTAATCATGCATCTGGTACGGCTCTGAATCAAAAATTTAAAGAGAAGGTTGAGTTCTGGGAAGAGGTGAAAAATAATTTGTGAGCGTTAGTCATTCTTATTATGCAAGTGTGGAAGAACATCAGATAAGACATGTTCCCTGAAAAGCATGGCTCTTCAAATGCCTTCATATTCTAAATATGCATGTAACATCGTAAAAATCGGGGGGCCGGCTTTTTACGCCACGTGTTTGTGTAGTCCCATATACATCTTTCTGTGTACAGTGTTTGTAACTTTACCAAGACTTGGCCAAATTTCTTATCATTTTGATGATTCCAGAACCTTGCAATACACACAAATTCTTATATGCTAGATGATCAACCTTTTCTGGTCGGTTCCACACCGTTTCTTTCACAATGCAATCGCATGACCAGAACTCAACTTCATCTTTAAGCCAAACCACAAAATGTTTAATGATTGTTGCAAAAGGGTGACCCATTGCAATTTTAAACAAACAAAACGGGGTTAAAGTTTTATCAAAATCAGAAGAAAAAAATAAGTTAAATATAATTTCTAATAACACATTTACTACAGACTAATGCACCAAGTCTTTTTGAAACCGCAACCAAGGGCCCAAGATGTGTATTTGACAATAAAACACATATAGTATACACCATAATTTATATGATACATGTACAGAATATTGATTTGTTAAATTGCATTGTAATTTGCATTGAGTATGATTACATAAGCTTTTTATACATATATTTTTTAATTAAGTACAGAGCACTTGTAACTTTTTTGTTTAATTCTCAAGGGGTCTATAACATACAAGCCATGCTTTTTTAATAGACTCCTCCACTATGTTTCACCACTGTGCCAATCTTAAATGATTTATTTGAATAATTGTATAATCTTTTGTTGTATCTTTGGTTAATATTATGTTATTGAATTTGTATATATTGCATATTCATTTGATTATGTTATATTATGTGAAAAAATTAAGAAAACTTGAAACCTTGTAAATTGATTTAAATGAACATGTACCATATGATTTATATGTTTACACTGTATAAACAGATTATTGATGTACAGGTGGACATCAATGAAGTTTGCGCTTACCTGAGTGATGATCTTGATCCTCCGACCTTCCGACTGCTTGTCCTCTCATTACATGAATCAATCAGTTTCCTCAGGATAAAGAGACATTCACGAAACGTCGAAATGAACGGGTGGTGACTCAAAATACAGAGAGACGTTAAAGAGTTATTACGGATCTTCTTTGCCTGTTTGAGCCTCCTACGAGTTCTAGGTGACTTGTGCACTTCTGTGTTATCATCAGGGATGTTCAACGTGTCGTTGCTACTGCTCGAGTGCTGCCGCGTGTTCAGGAGCGACTTTTCCCGCTTCTCCGACGAACTGCTCGATTTGCGTTCCGAGACTTTGAACGGTCGGTAGAAGTTCACGCAAATTCCGTACCTCATGCGCGCAGAGTCCTTTTCCGTGAGTGTGAAAACAAAGGATGTATTTTCCCTCATGCTGAACCGCTTCTGGCCAACCGTCAAACAGCCTTCCGGTTGGCAAAAGTACACTACGTCTTTCGGGAGCGGGAAGTCTTGGTGATCTTCCCGCGGAAAGCGTTTCAGGAGTTCAGGTGTTTGCGCAACATCATTGTTGTGATTGGGATGGCGTGCCCCGACTATCAGGATATAGTCTAGCAGCCGTGGGCAAAGATATTCTTTCTTGTTCATTTTAGATTTGTCTGTCACAGTTCCAGCAAGTAAAAGAAGACCTCTTCTGGGGTATTAAGGCATACGGTATACTGTATTTAAAAAATCTCTCTACAATTTTGGCACATTTTTTCTCCTA
>JAVYIG010007322.1:0-103776 GCA_035222895.1 Strongylocentrotus droebachiensis
CCCAAAAAGCTGACCTTACCCCCCCCCCCCCCCCACGAAACAAAATATTGATCACCGAAATTTTCAAATTTTGGAACACACACACACAAAAAAAGTGCTCTTGTCCCCCCCCCCCCCCTTGAAAAAATCCTGCGTACGCCACTGAGGATACATATTCCTACATGAGAATTGAAAGGAAATGTAAAGAAGCTATGCAGAAATAAATCTGACTAAGAATTGAATCTTTCTGTCACATGAAGTAATGCTTGTAAACATGTGCACCCACACAAAACACACATACATGTATGCGCATAGCGTATCAGATAATGAAAATGGAAATTTAATAGAAGAAAGAATTGCTACATACATTGTATGTTGAGTTAATGGAGTAAATACTGTCCAAGCCGACCTTTGACCTACAACAAAACCATTGTCTATTTTTTTATGACAATGTTCCTGTAAATAATGAGATACTCCTTCCTCAGGTCAAACTTAAATAGACTGTCACATGACCCAAAAAATGGAAAAATGCTTTGTATTTTTTCAGAGCAAGGTCCATGGTCAGAGGCTATTTTAGGCCATGCCATGTTTTGTTTTGAAGGTCATTCCAAGGACAAGGAAAGACAGGGACCCAAACATTAAATATGATTGTCTTGTCTTTTCAATATCATTAATTGTAGAATTCTTGCCATCTGCAACAGGATAAAATCTTGATGTATTCACATGATACATTTATAAAGAAAAGTAGAGTGTACATTAATAGAAACTATTTGATTTAGAAAGCATTTCCCTATCATTAAGCACTATGTTGTTTTTAATAGATTGTAGCTTAAACTTCCTCTCACCTGCCAATATTACATGTAGCTGCCACATACTGTCCTTCATGCATAGTTATGTGCACAACACGCTCTCACAGTGTTCCAATACAGTATGCTCACAAGCCCTCTTGTAGTTTTCAACAAATGAACAGTCACCTTCTACAGCTCAAAATGACTTGCCTGCTATAGCACCTGCCACTGTCAGCTGTAACATTCCTCAGAAAAAAAATTAAAAAAATGCAAGGACAGGTTTATAGCCTTTATAGGGATCTCATACATGTATAGGAGGTATTCATAATGAATAATAGAGATAAATGTACATAAACCTCCAAAAGGAAGGCAAAGAAGTTTGGCACTAACCTGAAGGAAGAAATGGGAGGGGGGTCTTTATCCCAACATACTGTACATGTATAATTGTAACAAATTCTTCATTTTCTTCTTGACATTGTCTTCTTTGTCTTATTTTACTTTCTTCTTCTTTTTTTCTTCATCTTTATACTCTTTACCTTCTGACCCTTCTTCTTAATCATCCCCTTTTTTCACCCTCTTCTTCTGTACTTTTTTTGTTTACTCTCTCCTTCCCATTATTTTGTCTTTTTCTACCTTTTGTTGTTGGTTCATTACCTCCTGTATAAGCTGTATTCATACTATTTGCTATACCCTATAATCAGACAATAAGTTGTAACGCATATCAATCCTTATAGTTATACTGAAAGCAGCACAATATTTGTTCAAAGCGGCCTATGTTTGCTGTGGTTTCATGAATGTTTGACTTACAGTGTACTGTCATCTGTGTGATAGCTACAGTATGTAAAAGTACATGTCAGGCTTACAGAATGTCTACTGCATTTGTAAATCAATCCAGGAGCGGATCCAAGAGTATGTAAATTGGGATTGGGGGGGGGGGGGGGCACAATTGAGAGAAAAAAAATCTGACAAGGAAAATGGAGGGGGAAAAGGTATACAAGAGTGGATAAAAGCTTGCCTACTACATTTTAAGGTTGGTAGAAGTATAAACAATGATTAAAAAACAAAGAGGTTAACATATTTCTCTGGTGCCTCTTAGGTAAATATTTTGAAAACGGTTGGGGTTCAAGTTGAGGGTTGTTTACTGAAGGTATACCGTATATGCTACATTGGTGTAAAGGAGGAGGAGGGCATGGGTCGGGTGTGTCTCCCTAAATTTGTATCCACAAGTGGATCAGTCAATCAGAACTATCTTCTTTTTTCTTTTCAGAGTGGTTTGATCTGGAGTAAAGGTTACCCTGTGGAGGAGTATACTGTTCAGACAGAGGATGGCTACCTTCTAGGATTGTTCCGTATCCCCCATGGCAGACAAAACAACTCCAAAAATACAGGTATAGAATGGCGTCTCTGCTTTATCATCATGTCATGTAAGGCCTGTATTCATCAGACTGAAGTTGCAAAATGACCCGCTATTTTAACTAGCCTGATCTCAAATCAGCCAGCTAATTTGCGTCTTCATCAGCTCGCAGTTGCAATTAGCGGGATATTTGGTCAAGAGAATATCCCTAGAAATCTTGGTCTTGTTTCCAAAATAGCCCACTATTTGGGAAATAGCGTGCAAATTTGCGCCCGACCGAGCTAGTTTGTGCCGCCGCATTGGTCTGGTGAAGACGCAATTTCGAACTTAGGGAAAATATCCTGAGTCTGAAAATAGTGGGTTATTTTGCAACTTCGGTCTGATGACGACAGGCATGTAGTCTCCCTACATAATTTAGAGTCATATTGGGGCTAAATTGTGACATAGGAAACCACTCAATTAGGACATGCACACATTTGAGTAGAAAGTCTATCGAGTGAAAATGAGGAAACCAATATATTTGATGAGATGAAGCTGGTTTTTTAAGCAATATATTTGTGCGTGGAATTTCCTGAAACATTCAGAGAAAAGACTATTGTGTGATCCTCTATAAAGAAAACAATATTATAGTATTAGGAATGCTTTTATCACTGTTTGTGATGTACATTGTACATTGTATATTGCAGATTATGTAGGTCATTTGATTCCTAACAATGTTCGATAGCACTTGAGTTTCACTTTAAAAAGAAAAAAAAGTACATGTAATAGTTTAGAGGAAGGAAGAACATTATTAAGTTAGCACATGTGACATAGAGTAGGGTAATTCCACAAGGGCAGTAATGGAATGACATGGCGTTTTGGCTGAATACTTTCACCAAGTGATATAATGTCTGTACAGCAGGGTCATGTGAGACACTTGCTATCGTACCATCTGTTTAGAGCCAGAAGGTTGTTAACTCATATCATTTTACATTTAGAGTTAATGCCCTTCTGGCTCTGCAAACAAAATCACAATTTACAAATATTATAAGATGGGTAGAAGAATCCCTGCAATCTGATTGGTCAATTACCATGTAATTATTTTTACTAGATGCACGCGATATCAGCGATCGATACCACCGATATCCTTTTTTTTTATATAATTTTTTTTTTTTTTTAATGATTTTTTGATAATTTGGTTTTTTGTGATAATTATTTGTTTTTCATGTTTTTTGATAATTACAATCTGTTAAAAAAAAAAAAAATCTATAATTTTTTTTTTTTTTTTTTAAATTTCATGATAAGTTAAAAATCATGCGTCCGGTTAAAAAATTATGCGTCCGGTAAAAAAAAATTACCGGACGCATGATTTTGCCATGCATCTGGTAAATCTGTAAAATAACAAAATTTTGTATTTTTGACAATTTTTGGGGCCCCAATTGTTTGCACGCGGTACCTTTGAATTTGGTCTAAAACCCACTCGGCTGCGTCTCGTGGGTTCAAACCATTCAAAGGTACCTTGTGCACACAATCCCTACCGACGCACTCAAACCTGTGCATCATTTGTATACTGTACCATTAGTTTGCACAAGGAGGACTCAAATAATCAAAGACTCTTTGTAGATGAATTACTCAGAGATTTTTTTTTTTTTTTTTTGTGCATTTTTAACCTCTCTGAAACATTCTTCTAAAGTTTAAACATTTCAGCCAGTGAGAATATTGACATTTTTATATTGTGTTCTGCTGGTATTTCTGTTTCACACAAACAAATAAGCTCCATATACTGTACATGTAGATTAAAATTACATTTAAATATTCAAGTGCAGAATATTCCTATGTGGAATTCCACCCAAAGTGGATCATTTGTAATTCTGTATAATGGAAATTATTGTTGGCAGGGTGTCAAGCAGGATGCAAGTACTATATGTCGATCCATTGCTCTTTCGTCTTCTTTCCAAACATGTTTACATACAAGCATTTCCTCTGCTGAGAGCCATGCCCATTAGTTCACATCCTTGAGCTCATCTGGAGCTGTGGTTAATTGGGCATCATATGTCGAGAGAACATGTCTATAATTTATTCTGGATTGTTTATCCTGCAGTAGATTGATTGTTTAAACCAGGCCTTCTCAACTAGTTTATTAGAAGCGCCAAAACAAAAATGAATTGAGGTTGAAGTGCCAACCTGTATGTTTGGTGACTGTGTTATGAGGGAGCGTAGCGACCGAGCCGATACCGGGTGGGGTCCAGGGGCGAAGCCCCCGAAAGCTAGTGGATTTTAGGGCTTTTTTGAGGCCCAGATGTGGCATTTTTAACACCTTTTTGTTCCATAAAACATCAATCATAATTTCATATTGATGTGAAATAATTAGTACAATTCCTGGCTAAAATCTACACTGGAAGTTAATTTATATGTAGTTATTTTGGTGCAATAAACACGGAAAATGTCAAAATGAAGTAAAAATCAAACAAACAAAATGGCTTGCTTACATTTTGGGCTCAACTTCGACTGCGACTTTTTGATTTTTCAGAGTTTTTTTATTTTAAAATATAATTTTTTAATGTTGTTCTTTCTTTAATTTTTAATTTTTAATTTTTATTAATTTTTGGAACAGCCGCGCGCCACTCTGACTGACCGCAAGCGCCACAAGTGGCGCGCGCGCCGCCAGTTGAGAAGGCCTGGTTTAAACCATTAAAATATGAAAACAACCTCACAAAAACTGGCTGGAAATCATCTTGACCTACATTGTACTTTACTTGATTTCCCTATCTTTCCATGCCCATTACTCAGTCCCTACCCATTTTCTACCAAATTGTTTAGCGCAATATGTCATTTATTTGTAATCTTGAACAATTCAGTGTAAGTCTTGTTGGATTCTGTGAAAATTTATTTTCTATCATATTACCTCAAGCTTATCTTTAAAGGTAAAGACCAGTAATGGTCATGCGATTGCATTGTGAAAGAAACGTTGTGGAATCGATCAGAAAAGGTTGATCATCTAGCATCTAGCATCTGCAAGGTTCTGGAATCATCAAAATGATAAGAAATTTGGCCCATTCTTCGTAAAGTTACAAGCACTATACACAGAAAGATGTATATGGGACTACCCTATCTCTCTCACCAGACCATGAGAGAAATAAATTTACCAAATATATGAATTAGTAGGCGGTTTCCCGGCAAATTTTTTATCATCATGTATTAGTCAAAACATATTCTTTCACATGATTAGTAATGAGAGCTTCCATTTCATTTTTTGAAATTGGGGCGTTACCAATACTGGTCTTTACCTTTAACATCCTTCTACCTCTCAACAGATGTTATTACTTCGCTCAAGTTGAATTGATTTATATTGAATTGATTTATTTCCACATTTCCATAAAAAATTATAAAACAATATACAAGATATACATGTGTACTTTGTAATTATTCAACACATTTATGACATTTGTTGTTGTCGTAGTAACATGCAGTGGCAAAGTGTGCTGTAGAATGTTTGAATTAATGTACTCTGCACCAAATTAGCCAAACATCCTTTCAAATTCCTTTTAACAGCTCACTAACATAAACTGCTTTTTCCAATCCTGTTTCTCATGGAAGACCACCATTATTGGTGATAATGAGTCACCCTGTCTAAATATCAGAAGTAAATAAATAAATAAATAAATGTCTTCCATCTTCCTATAATTTCTTCCGTTCTCCCAGGCAGCAAACCAGTCGTCTTCGTACAGCACGGCCTGTTAGCCGCTTCCACCTGCTGGGTTGAGAATTCAGCCAGTGAGAGTCTTGGTTTCATCCTGGCTGATGCAGGCTATGATGTATGGATGGGCAACATGAGGGGAAACACCTACTCTAGAAGGCATGCATGGTTGGATCCAAATGAGCTGCTCTACTGGCAGTTCAGGTAACAATAATAAGAATAATAATGATGATGATGATGATGATGATGATGAAGAAGATGATGATGATGATGATGATGATGATGGAGAAGAAGAAGATGATGATGATGATGATGATGATGATGATGATGAAGAAGATGATGATGATGATGATGATGATGATGATGAAGAAGATGATGATGATGATGATGATGATGATGATGATGGAGAAGAAGAAGATGATGATGATGATGATGATGATGATGAAGAAGATGATGATGATGATGATGATGATGATGATGATGATGATGATGATGATGATATTCTGTTCTTGTACAGCACATATTACATTATATAACATCCCTATGCGCTTCCAAAGAGCTTTGGAAATTATTACCCTAGCTTTAGCTCTTGGTAGCCGTTATAAGCGCACAGTGCATTTCAAGAAATAATCCTACCAGGTACCCATTTACATTTACCTCACCTGGGTCGAGTGTGGCAAATGTAGATTAATATCTTGCCAAAGGACATTAGTGCCGCGGCGGGACTCGAACCACTGATCTTGTGATCCTCAGTCTGGTGACATATCCAATTGAACACCACACCTACGTGCAGAACTACCCCCTCATTCTTATGTAGTAAACTACCTAAAAAGTATATATTTTTATTTTGTGTGTATGTAAATTAATTTCAATTTGGGGTGAGTAAAGGTAGCTGAGTGCAACAAATAGTACAGAAGCATTATATGCTGTAATATCATAACGTAATATACGGTATTGTCGTCTAGTGGATAAGTCACCTGACAATGAACGATATGTACAGGGTCTGAATCCTTGCTGCAGCACTAATGTCCTTTGACAAGTCATTAATCTACATTTGCCACCCTCCACCCAGGTTGATGAGTCAATATCTGATTATAATCTTCTTTGAATGTTTGAATGCCTCATCATGATAGCCGGGGTAATAGAATGATACGTTGTGAAACTCAATATGTATAGTAATATAGCTGTACTTTATAAAGTAAAGAAATAGTATCATTTTGTAAAATAGTATCATTTTGATAGCCGGGGTAATACAATGATACTTTGTGAAATTCATTAGAGTATATAAATGTATAGTAATATACATGTAGCTGTACTATATAAAGTTGAGAGATAGTATTATTATGTTTTAGTATTACAATACTGGTAATGCTGTGAATATCTATTTTTCTTTCTAGCTGGGACCAGATGGCAAAATACGACATCCCTGCCCTGTTGAACTTTGCCCTCGAGATATCAGGTCAATCCACGCTGGACTACGTGGGTCACTCGCAGGGCACTCTGGTGGCCTTTACCGGCTTCACCCTTGACCTTAACCTAGCCAAGAAGGTCAAGCGCCTCTTCGCGATGGGCCCTGTTTACACCGTCAAGGACATTGACATCACCTTGAAGGATATTGTTACCTCTGAGCTTGTGAAGCTGCTAGCTGTAAGTGAACAAGCTTCTCAAGAGGCCTGTCTTCATCAGCTCGAGATTGCCAAATGGACCGCTATTTCTGATTTAGGAGATAGTCCTGAATCGCGTCTTCATCAGCTCGAGACTTGACCTCGAAACTTGAAACTCAAGCTCGAGAAATTAGCTCTAGATATTTTGCTCAGCGTAAGCGCATAGTGCGAGTCTTCGGGCTGGTGTAAACGCACCGGACAAATAGCAGGATATTTTGCAAACTAGCCCAAGATATCTTGGGATGATTATCTCAACCATATATCTTGCTAATTGCAACTTCGGGCTGATGAATAGCGGGATATTTGGCAATCGAGCTGATGAAAACAGGCCTAAAGGGATGGAAATCATTATATATTTGTATTGGACAGCCATACCTCTTCCAATCGACGAAAGTTTGTCCATGGGCTTGAAGGGGAAAATAAACTCCAATTTTTATGGCCTGTCTTACAACAAATCTTGATGGATTTTTGTGTTTTGCGATCTCCAGTCATACTAGTCCCCACTGACAAAGTTTTGTGCTTTGGCTAGATGGGGTGAAATGTTGATGTCTATTTTGGGGATTCTGTTGGCTAAACTAAAAGTTGCGATCAGGCCGACAACCTTTTTTGTCAGCGAGTTACATGTTGTACATGGTCTAAGTAACTCAGGGGATTAAAATCTGATGGGTAAAATGGGGTGACTATTTTGGGAGAGGCTCCCAGATTTTCTGAAAAGTTCTCTTTCAATTTAACAGAGCAGTGCTGTGCTTCATATCAAACTGTGGATATCCACATATTTTTTTCCTCCAAATATGTTTCAGTCGCTCTTCTTTCCAAGTTTTTTGCACTGTTTCTGTGATAGTCCATAGTGTTTCTTTCATATGCTTTTGTTTACTCCCATACAAACTCATACTTCATATTAGAGGATTCTTAGTATCTAAACTGGTAAAGACAACTTGTGTCTCTCTTGTTTTCAAGGATGTACTGCCAATAGCTGGCATCGATGAATCCATGTTCATTTCAGTTGCTCTTCTTTCCAAGTTTTTGCACTGTTCCTGTGATAGTCCATGGTGTATCTTTCATACACTCTTGTTAACTCCCATATTGTATCTGTTATTCTGTACTGGTAAAGACAACTTGTTTCTCTTTTGTTTTTCAAGGATGTACTGTCACTAGCTGGCATCGATGAATTCCTGCCTAACGACTACCTCCTCAATCACATTGGAGCCCAGACAGTGTGCGCCTTGCCTGAAACGCGGTTCATCTGCGAGGCCGTCATGATGTACCTAGGTGGCTTTAGCAAGCATCACCTGAACGCTTCCAGGCTGCAGGTCTACGTCTCCAACGAACCCGCTGGAACATCGCTACAGAACATGGAGCACTTCCTCCAGGTTTGTGATATTATGAAAAATAAAAAAAGGTTATAACATAACTTTTTTTATTTTCTTAAATAAGTTTGTTGTATTGCTAAAGCCAAATTAAGATTGTTTTAACACGTGCCGCGATAAGAGATTTCACGTATTGCGTGCCTTGAATGGCTGCATGATTGAGCAGCGGATTTGTATTCGCTTTTTTGTACAGAAACCGCTTATTGCCAGTTACACTGCCGCTGCATGTGCGAACGCCTGTTAAGGGTACAGATTTCTTATTTTAGAAGGCATACCATGCTAGAAATTCCTACTTCTTGTTTTCAAATGTTGGCAGGTATGTTATAATATTACACTCAACCTGCTTTAGTGACCACCTGTCTACAAAGACCACGTCCCTTGAAAATGGTTTCTCATTGAAACATGTACTAAAGGAACCTGTCTACAAAGGCCACCTTTGTGTTTCCCTTGGGCGGTTGCTATAGACAGGTATGACTGTAGTTGAGATAATTATCACAATGTTGGTTGTTGTTGTTGGGTTTTAAGGCTGTCCAATCTGAAAGGATTATTTCCGCCTAATGATGATGATAGCGGTTGTGATAAAGCTGCTCGAGGAGGATAGTTTGATGATGTTGAAGATGATGATGATGGTATAGTGGTGGTAGTGATGGTGGTAAGATCATGATAATAATTATAGGAGGAGGAGGTTGATGATAATGATAATGATAATAATAATCTGGATGTATATAGAGCTTCATACCAAATACCGAAGTACTTTACTGATATTATTACGCGGGTCATCAAATTTATTTACGCACAATGTGCACCATCTCCACACCCTGGGGAGCATTCCTACCATTGTCACCGTGAGGGCATATGGCAATAACTATTACACAAAGGCTTTCAATAATAGTGACACTAATGATAGTATTGATAGTCATATTGAAAATGATGATAATGGTAATGATATTTTCAACAATAATTAGAATAATAACAGTGAAAATAGTTTTGATTGGAAGAGATAAGATTTATTTTGCAATCAATTATCAAACCTTCCCATTACTAACATGTGTATGCGTCTGATTTGTATATGTTTTTAGATGGTGATATCCGGAAAATGTCAGATGTACGATTATGGATTGATTGGAAACTTAGTTAATTACAATCAGGTAAGAACTATTCACAGAATATTGAGTGAGTAATATGTTTGTAATGTTTTCGAAATGCAGCTAAATTCTGAATGAAGCATACTGATTTCCATATGATGGGCCTAAAATCTCTCTCTTGGATACTTGGCTGAACTTTGGCAGTGTCATAAAAGAAAATCTGAAACATTTCTAAACAAAATTTTAGAATAAGAATCTTATTCTAAAATTTTGTTTAAAACAGTTTGACGCTTAAGTTTTCATACAACTTTCTTCATCACTAAGAGCAGAACACACCCTGCCAATAACACCGTCATGACATTTTATTATACTTAAGCTTCAAACTGTTTTAAACAAAATTTTAGAATAAGAAATGTTTCAGATTTTCTTTTATGACACAAAGTTTTTTGATAATTTCACTACCTACAGTATTTTATGATTAAGTTTTCCTATGCTCCATAATGTATTAGTGACAGTGATAACATATGATAGTACGGTGAGTAGTGATCCAACGTTTGGTTTAATTTCGTGAAAAGTGTAGAGTATGGGTCAGAATGACGAAAGTGTTTTAGGATTAGGATTAGGGTAAGGGCTCAGTGTAGTGTTGGGTCCACTGTTGAAGTTGAGAATTCGAATAGCGGTTAAACAACAATAAATTTAGAACAGAGCACAAATTAATGCCATTCCAAGTTTAGCAAAAATTCCATATAATTTGCTATCATCATGGATTGGTGGGATTGCCAGCTAACATCTATCTCTCTCATTCTTTCTCTCTCTCTCTCTCACTCCCATTCTCTTTCTATCTCTCCCTCTCTCTCTCTCTCTCTCTCTCAGACCACACCGCCAGAGTACCACGTGGGGAACCTCACCGTGCCTGTCGCCCTCTTCTGGGGGGACAACGACTTCCTAGCCGACCCCCAGGACGTGGAGAGGCTCATACCCCAGATACCTCATCTCATTTATAACAAGGAAATCAAGAACTTTGAGCATTTAGACTTCATCTGGGCGATGGATGCCAATAAGATCGTATACAATGATATCCTTTCGATCATGAATGGGAAAATACCTCCTCATTAAAGCCCCACTGCACTACTTACAGCTACTTGCGCCTTCTATATAGCAAACAATGCCTAATCGGTGACCATTGGTCCCCCATGATCCCCTTTTTCATATTAGTTGAGAGCTGATTTGATGAGATAATCACCTGTTGGTGACCATGCAGGGAAGTCTAATCCCTCCTGGCTAATCTAGTGCAGAGGGGCTTTAAAGGCACGTTCAGATATGACCCTGCAAAACTGCTTCGTTTTTTAAATTTTATGATGATGTAAAGTGTAATATCCTTCCTATTTCCGTATCTTATTACACAGAGCTTAGTGTCCTTTTCTTGCGCACAGGTGCCGTTCATTTCATTTACACAAAAAAACTGCAGTTGCCTTTTTTTTTTGGGGGGGGGGGGGAGAGGGGCGGCGATTTACCTGTCTTATCTGAACAAGCTTTTAGGAGTTCGCTTTTTACCTTTAGCAATGTTATTTTGCCTCAACAATGATGCCAAACAGTTATTTTGAGGTGCTATTCTGCGTCTTGAAGGAACAGACCCCAAAAGAAGAGTAATCTTCAATTTTGTTTCTGTGTTTTGGATTCCATGTGGGTATCCTGAATTTTTAATTCTAATGCTTCTGTAAAGCTCCTCTAGAAAGATACTGCACGTTGCAGTATAGTACTTACCAACATTTTGAAAAATTCCAGGAAGGTAAAAGTGTCTTGTTAATAGCCAAGTTAACTTGCCTACAATTTGGTGGCCTAAATATGCAAATCATTTTTCCCTCTGCAATATATAATCGTAATTGGTTGCCTGCATGCACAACTGCCCTGTATCATATGTTATTGCAAAATTTTTGTTTGAATTTCTCAGGGAGTTTCTTTTTTTTCCCTCTATGATTTTATGCAAAGTCTGTCATTCCTTGGCCAATTTGGCTTCGTATGAAAATATAACTTCAAGGGGTTGAATTTACAAAGAAATCAAAGTCAAGTACAGGAATATTAATTTATTACAGGTAGGTATTCGATAGGAATGATTTGTCTACTCTTGATATGATCTCTATGTGATCTAAATGACAGAGAAGATATTTTTTTGATTCTTGTATGTAACTTGGCCTGAATGACCACTGTGTCTTTTTAGTACTTGGAGATAATTGATGAGTAAAACTAGGGAGATGAAGAGAATAAGATTCCATATTGGTGCTTGTAAAGTGTCTTTAGATTCAATCTTTTATGTTGAATTATAAACAAATTATGATATTGTCAACATAATAAGACAGATGATATTTAATAAGAGGTTTAATAAGAGTGACTTGTAAGTAGGTGGGCAACCAGAAAAGATTGTCATCAAGCCTTAAAATAAATCCACTCAATTTTAGCATTTCAATCCATCTGATCCGAATTGATTTTAGTTGATGAAACACCATAGACTGCCTCTGTGTGGAAATTGATATCAGATCAGAAGTTACGTTTGAAATTTATGGTTTTACAAATAGCCAATCAGCATGATTGTTTCATTTGTAACCCATTTATAAGGTGACTGCTGATTGGTTAATCGTGGAGGTAAGACCCAAGTATCAGTCTTGACTACAAAGACTTTAAGGTTTGAGATGCTGAAAATTAAGCATTCATGTTTTAAAACAGTCCATGAAGAAAAAGAAAGAAAAAAAATGCCTGTGTCCAACTATGCTCAAATGGATAACTATATCACTGCAATTACATGCAATAATTATGCAAACAAAATGTTAAAAATGGCTGTTTGAGAATGAATATAAACACAACAAAGAGAGCACAATTTTGTTTAACCTGCCCCTATTTGTGCACAATCTGCTGTTATTACAGGGTGATATTTGCTGCCATTTTTTTTTTTGCTGCTGCTTTGTGTAAAGTTCGAGCCACAGTGAGCTGCACACAATCTGCAAGTACAGTGTAGTACAGTATTCTGTGAGTATGGTATTGTGCAGGTTAAAACAAATAATTCAAATGTAAACACTGCTTATATTGACTAACAATTTCTGTGGTTTTTCACTGTCAAGTCTACTGTGTTTATCACCATATGTGTCTTGGGAATGGATTATCCCAGATTTGAAACTAAGTCAGTGAACTGTACCCCCCCCCTTCCCTTCCCATAAGACATTCATCTTGAAAGATCTAGTCTATCATATAGGACTACAAAGTTGTAGGTCCACTGGAAATGATTTAGTAGACAGTTTTGGGGGTTGGTGTATGAAGATTAAGAAATGAAATGAAGCAAACTGCAGCAAAATAATTCGGTATGAAATAGATGCAGCCCCCTCTGAATTTGGGGAAAACAGATGACAAACAAGCCGCTATCATGATGACGTCATCGTATGTAGAGCAGCCAGCTCGATTGTACGTCGAGATGACAATAATATTGAAATTTTATTGAAATTATATTAATATAATCAGCTGTGTAACTAAAAATCATGTTTTCAAATTCTCAAGATAAAGTTGTGTCGGCAAAGATATGGCCTTAAGGAGCAATGTCTTTTCCAAAGATTGTTTGCAAGAACCATAGTACATGTATATCAAGAATGAGAAAAATTAAATGCATGCATAATTATGTAAAACCTATTGCAATTTTTTGTTTGTATCCACAAGGTTAACTTTTACCTTGGAGTACTATGAATGTGATTTATATAATGTATGAGATTTACTCAGGATAAAGTCCTATTTATAGGATTGTTACATACAATAATAAAAGTTTATTTTATTATACATATGTACATGTATTTCATTACATTTTCTTATTGTATATAATACCCAGTATATACATCTATGTGTAAACTTCATTTCAAATAGGTTCTATAGTAAAAAATGAAAGAGAATTGTGCTGCTTTGATAAGTTTTAACATAATCATTAGAACATATATAATTGTTCTAAAACTATTTTGAATATAGTTTACCAATCTTTCTTCAGTTTGGACATTACTGTATATGTCTGTGAAAATATATTTATCAAAGCATCAAGTTCATGGAACCACCGTCAAAGATCAGGTATTATATTCAGTCCTGCAGAAAGATGAAGTGTTATTACTAAATTACTTTAAAAATGACAAGGACTTGAGCACTTTAGCAGAAGTTGCTCTTCATTTTATTAGTAGGTTGATCATGTAGAATTAAAAAAAAACCTTCTTTGCAATTACATGTACATGCTGTTCATCTATAAATGTGGTTCTTTATCTATAAATGTGGTTTATTTTTTCCTTTGATTGTTGTATCGGTATGGTGTGCCTCTGATCTGCCTACTATTTATATGTTTATATGTGTATTTTATATAACATGTGTACTCATTCCACTGCATGTTCACTATACTTCTTTGATTTTTCTCATTTGTAATTCTTCCATTTTATAAAATTTCGACAATCATGTGATGATACTAACACCAATGCTGCTCTTGTAAAATGAAAAGTTGTTTAATGTATCCATTCATGTATGAACAGTTGTGCACTTTAAAATTAAAGGATTTATTGCCATTTGCAAATATGGTACAGTAAGTACATGAAAATTAACTATTAGAGCAATTTTTTTCTTCTTCATTAATCAGGAAAATTGCCTTATGAAGCTGCATGATTCAAATTATATTTGCATTTTCAAACTTCTTGTATTCTACATGAATGTGAAAAGTGTTAAATTAAAATACATATTGTATATCACTTGGTTGTCTAATCGCTTCATTTCATCTATTTAGCCGACTAAAATTCTGAATACGATATGAAAAATGTCTTTATGTATTTTTTTCTTCATCCGACTTAAATCAAGAACATCTGTTGTTGGGTGTTAAATGCCCCATGCTTATGTGTTTTTCATTTCAAGGTCGGTATTTAATTTATATAATAATCAATAAATTATAATGATAGTAATAATGTTTACCCAGGGTAGCCTCATCAGTATCATACTACCCTATTCTCTCTGCAAATCACTCAATTTTGTCTTTACTATTCTCTCGCTCACTCCCTGTAAACACTCGATCTCACTAGTACGGAACCCCCATCATTATAAACTCTCTTCGTTTAGTGAATGCTGGTCCTACACCTACGATACGTCTTTGTATTCCCCAATCTCCATTACTTTTAGCCATGACATAACAAGGTTTTGACATCATTTAAAGGTAAAGACCAGTAATGGTCATGCGATTGCATTGTGAAAGAAACGTTGTGGAATCAATCAGAAAAGGTTGATCATCTAGCATCTGCAAGGTTCTGGAATCATCAAAATGATAAGAAATTTGGCTCATTCTTTGTAAAGTTACAAGCACTATACACAGAAAGATGTATACGGGACTACCCTATATCTCTCGCACGACCATGAGAGAAACAAATTTACCAAATATATGAATTAGTAGGCGGTTTCCCGGCAAATTTTTCATCATGTATTAGTCAAAACATATTCTTTCACATGATTGGTAATGAGAGCTTCCATTTCATTTTTTGAAATTGGGGCGTTACCAATTACCTTTAACAAAGTAATTTCCCTTCTCCCAAGGAGCGGTTCCTCTTTATATCTGTACTGGGACCAAACAAATTTCTGGTTTATATCAAAATTCAAACCCTTGTTGTATCAGGGCTTAGAGACAAAAGAATAAAATGAATGCAAGATAATTTTTAACGCCATTCAACTCCACTCTTAATCAGTTGCCATATCTCAAAATTGTCTGTAAAAAAAAAACTCAATTCAACAATGTATTTGTAAGCTCTCTCTCGTTCAAGTTTCAACTAGTTATGGGTGTGTCCTAAATTTCTTGGGGCAACTGTCTGGATGGAATCCACATGCTGTTACTTCCAAGTGCCAACAGCCTTTAAGAATGGATAAGATTTGGTATTAGCAGGTCTACAAGATGTGTGACCTGTCCAAAAATAATAACCAGGGCAGCGTTTCATGAAACCATCATAACTACAAGTTCACCGACATCCCATTGTAACCTGTGACATACTTAGTAAGTTAGTACATGTACATGCATTTCAATGGGATGTTGTTGAACTTGTGACGGTTTCGTGAGACGCTGCCCTGTACTTTTTCATCACAATGTTTATTTTGATATGAGAAATTAATTTTTACAAATTTTGAGCTTAAGAAGGTGAAACTACTCAAAATTTCTGAATATTCTATCAGGGTTTTTTACGAGGTCAAATTTAGCAAGATGGCACATACAGTTGTTGGTCTTTTCTGTTATCTTAGAAACTATTGGCACCTCACATTCTCGCACAAGTACACATTACCATAGTAAACAATTTACTAAGAAGAAATCACACTTGCTGAAACGATCCTTTTTTTATAAAACTTCAAAGAACTTCCAAAATTGTTTAATGACCAAATTTTCTCTGTGAAATTGAACAGAACATTTAATACAAAAATCATTCACTCTCACCCTGATTCTACGGTGTAAACAGAATATACAATTTGCGATGTTTTCCACTTGAGGGAAACTACAAAAATCGGCTACAACAGAAAAATGAAAAAAGAAATGAATTTCACAATATACAATACACACAAAAGTGACTTGGTTTAAAATCTCACACTATTTCTCCCTTTCTTTCAAGATTATGCTGGAATGCATTTCGTTTGGCCAATCAGGGGTACTTACAAATTGTCAACTTCCAATATACATGTCTAAAACCCCTCCCAATAATTTGTTTGTACAACGCTCCAGCGCCCTTTACGGACCCGAACCTGCATTTTTTTTCTTCAAAAGCGTATTTTTTTTTGCATGAATGAAAAGTTAATGATTTTATTATTGTTATCAACTATACATCTACACATCTCTCTCACACGACCGAGCTTAAATAATACAATTAGGAATTTCATACAAATTCTACCGAATACCTACTCCTGTAAAAACATAACTGAATCAGAAGTTTTGAGACTGTACAAGATATTCAAGAAAAAAAAAAGAAGAAAAAGAAAATGCTGCTCCAAAGATGGAATTGTTACCACTACCAATTTCAAATGTAGTCAAACTTGAAAGGCAGAAATGACAGTATTTATAAGGGACTTTTCCACCTTTCCAAACTGCCTGTAGACTTCTCTCGACAACACTCGCACTGCAACTTTTAATATGTGATACTAATGGTGCAATGGAAAAGCTTTGCCAAGCACTGATTATGTTGAAGAATCATACTGCTTTGATTGATTTTGATGTCCGGTTCAGCTGGAGCCTTCGGCTTTAAAGTTACAGAGTTACAATCCTATTTGTTCTAGTCCTTTCGACAACCTGAGACGGTGTGGCGTGGCTACGATGGGAGGAAGCCACCGACGAATGACCAACAGACTGATTGTACGGGAAAGACCGGCAGATTTGGGGGGTAACAGTTACGCGATGGTGGTGGTGTTTGGTGCAGCAGTAGAAAAAAGGTGACCTAGTTAGCTAAAGTTAGCCAGGCCTTATGTTGCCTTCTGTGATCCCTTCTTTCCAATCAAACTCTTGTGGATGTGAGGGATGACACCTGGTGAGAAAAGAAAAAGAAAAACATATTTGTTTAAATCACAAATGTTTTTGACAAATTTATCAGGCTCAAGGTCTGTTACGGTCCTGCAAAGCTGAGAAAACATTTCATTGATTTAGTTTACATGAAAATTTATTCTTGAATGTTTTCATATTTTATATTCACAATAATTTGTTCTACATTCTGACAAAGGTTTCAATTTTACAGGAATTCAACACAGAATTTGTTTTCTTATTGCATGCAATAAGCAGAGGTGAAGATAAGGAATCCAGGGGTGGTATTTTGAAAACTATGTTACATTTCATGATCGCAAAACAATGTTAATTGTCAAAACAAATCCAAATTGGGACATGCCATTCGTTCATTTCTGCGCAAAGCCGACTGTGCTTGCACAAATTTAAGAAAGATATACCTGCAAGCACCAGGGCAAGCGTCAGTTCCGCGCGTGATACGTTTGTTATGCCAATTAACATCATTTTCCATTTAACATAAAAAGGTGACATCATTTCCAGAACATGGCCCAAGGGGAAAATCAAGGAACCCTACCACTATAAATTGGTGAATAAAATAGGATTGATGTCACAAGCTACTGAGAGTTACTGATTGCTCTAGTGATCTCCCTAATTGGTTTTTGTTAACATCAAAAAGTTAATAACTTTTTTCTTGAAAGTCCGATTTTCAACAACTTCTTCAAATCTTTGGTTTTTTTTACCTGCTCTTATTGAAAGTTCTCAGAATAAACTTAGACCATTAACTTAGATTTTCCTCTCAAGTAGTTTTTTTTTTTTTTTTTTTTTTTGGGGGGGGGGGGGGGTATTTTTCTTTTCTGTAAGAAGGGTTGCAATCTCTTAACCTCATAAGACGGGCTTATTTTGGTGCTCTTGGCCATGGATGACATTTTTAGTGCTGTAGTCAAACGTTTAACCGTCCGGTATCCGACCGCCCATGGCGGATTCCGTTTTCAATTGGCCGGTTTCGTTTACCCGTTTTTTTTTTTTTTTTTTTTTTAATTTTTAATTTTTTTTTTTTTTTTATATATTTTTTTTTAAAGTTTCGATTTATGCCCCTACACCTGGCACTATGCCTGGCAATGTCTCCCAGCTTAGTAATCTGTGTGTTGACTCACCACTCTGAAACTAGAACAACACTCCAATTTGTCTGTCATCTTGGTTTGAAAGTAATCTTTGTAATAGATCTCAATATGTAATTTATAATAATAATTCATCCAACTTGAACACATGGCCTACCACAAGGTTCTATCCTAGGTCCTGTACTGTTTTTACTTTACATTAATGATCTTACACATTCCTCTAAAATCGACATTGTTACTATTATTTATGACAAGTTCACAAGCACAAATGAAATTCCTTCCCGCTTTTTCACACGGACCTGGCTTGCTGCCGACAGAGTCGGTGAAGAAAAAAAAAAAAAAAAAAAAAAAAAAAAAAAAAAAAAAAAAAAAAAAAAAAAAAAAAAAAAATCGTTTTTTTTTATTTTTTTATTTTTTTTTATAAATAAATCGTTTAACCGAAAACCGTCCGGTTTTGACTGGCGGTTAAACGGAATTGGAGATATCCGTGATGTTACAGCACTAGACATTTTCTGAACCTTTGCAAATTATTGCTACTAAACTATACACATCCGCGAAGTGACTATCCTGTCTTGCGTACAATACTCTGTGGATGCTGCTCCTCCCTTCTAGAGTTCAGAGGCAGTAGCTATTCCACATGGAGATCTTATAAGACCTTCCCAGAGTTGTATTACTCTCTCCCCCCCCCTTACAATAAAGAAATGGAATATCTTGCAGTACTTACCACCACCAGCGATGGTTGCCTTGATAAGCGAGTCCAATTCTTCGTCTCCCCTGATGGCCAGCTGCAAGTGACGGGGTGTGATACGCTTTACCTTCAGATCTTTACTAGCATTGCCTGCCAACTCAAGAACCTGGGGAACAAGGAAAGGAAAGCATGCATGGTCAGAATTGCTAATAAATAGTGAAGTAAATTAAATTCATAGTCTTGTCCTTTCCTGGTTTTGTTTCTGACAGCCCCCTTTTATTGTGCCTTTATACTTTTCTAGACCGAGATGAAATATAACAAAATCTTCACAAAAGGGTATGATGGGGGTTTGTGTGTCTGACTGTCTGGAGTCTCTGGACGCTAAACGGAAACAAAGCCGTCACTTTTGCCTAGTATTTTAATGAAAACTAGAAGTCTATGCTTCAAATATCACCAACAATTGTAAATTTTTGTCTTTTATAAGTCTTCACATAATGATAAAACATTGCTTGTAAACTTTATTAAATCACTTATGTGAAGATATCAATGTCCCTGTCAAACTCAGTCTTTCCCACATATTATTTTTAAGTAATTCTGCTGGTGGTAAAACATGTCCCATTGGCATCAGCGCAACTTCCACAACTTTTGCACAGAACTTGCCAGTATGACGGTGAGACCATAGTTCGCACTTGACCTACATGTAAGTTTGCTATCGCAAACAATCGGTAAGATTTCTAAAAATCTGATATCACCAATGGAAAGAGGATCATAAAATTACCCATAGACGATTTTTTTTTTTGGAATTGGGTTTGAAATCATGAAAATGTTGACAAAAGATAGGCCAATTTTGCGTCTGTTTAATTACTAATTTACCGATAATGGTCTGAAAATCTTCATTTTGACAGCAGATATCCTCAAAATTGTAAGTAAAAAGTGGCATCTTGCCTTGCAAATCATGATATTGTACCTTATTTTTGATGGATCGCATTTTTATATAAATCAGCTGTTAACCCCTGTGCGTGAAGTTAGGTCTCATTGTCTTAAAGGATTTTTTTAGATGCAGAGCACACGCACGATCGTACATCAAATTTTTAGATCGCGATATCTCTGAAATCCTTCCACAATAAATTTAGAGTAAAGTACCCGGTAATCGGTCAGCTCCGGTTTTCGGCCAATTGGTTGGATATATGGTAAAATCACTTTAAAATACATCGCATAATAGCATAACACATATCCCACACATACCATACCATGCCAGTGTCACTGAAGAACCACATTTGCAATGAAAAATATATCCTAAAATATCACATTTTAGCGATGTAATCGGCGGTCCCGCTACCCAAATCTGAAAAATCGAGTTTCTTACGCGTGTATGTAGGAAATATGGGTACCATAAAATGAGCTTTATTTCAAGTATTTTTCAGATATAGAGCCCGATTTTGTGCTGGTCGCAAGCTCAAAAGTATCTCATCGCATGTATTAAATCAATGCAGCCGCACACCACGACGCACACACGATATGTCCGTCTAATTCAGATTCCAACTTCCGATCACCGCTGTGCCTGTATTCGGCCAGGCGAGAACCCGGGAGCTCCGGCGTGGGATACCTGCTCCGCCTGCTTGTGCTATACATCAGCGCAGAAACGCACGGGGTGCGCGCGAGCGCTTCCTATTGACTTTGTACATGCGGCCGTAAACTGAAACGCTCGGCCGATAACCGGCTCCAAAACAGTGAAAATTGAAATGAATATTGTCATGGCAATTCGTGATTTTTTTTTGGGATTCTTTTTTTGTTTAAATAATAATATTTGCTTCATGATTTGAACAAGAAATGATAATAAATAGGAAGTAAAGAGTCCAATAAATAGGATTTTGTCTTAAGTGGCCGAAAACCGGGTACTTTACTCTACTAGTTGAACCAATTTGTAGTAAAAAACTTTGCTGTCCATTTTGTAATAGATCTAGAGTCTAATTGAAATAAATAAATTTGTGTAGAATGAGAAATCTTAGATCGAATATCACATTTTGTAATAATAAAATATGCACGAACTTTGCTCACCCCTTCATACACCTAGTCTAGACCCTATCTCAATAAAAAAAAAATCTTTGCCCATATTTACCAGTGCACAAAAGAATATCAATGAAGAAAAAAAAAAAATTTGGCATTACAATAAAGACAACACAACCAAAAAATGAAACGTAATTAAGACCTCTAGATCTAGAGTCTAGTCTATATGAAATAAAATGTAATAAACTCTGGTCAATAACATGTGTTTAGAATTAGTCTACAAGTAGACCTACACAAAAAAAAAAGTTCTCATGAAGTCATGCAAAGACAAAGTGAAAACAGGTTTGATTGTAAACAAAACAAACACAGATTCGACTGAAACAGCGACAAAAAAATAACAAAATTTCAAAATAAATGGAACAAAATGAAGAAAAACAAAATTATAGATCCAGATCAAAGGAAGGAGAACGAATGCTTATTGCAAAATGAATCAACACGAATTTTGAATTTGAAACTTGATCTTGATGATTTTATTTTATTGAGAAAGGAAATCAACAAATGACAGTCATAACTTTGCTTGAAGTTGAAACTGGTTCAAATTTTAGATCTTAACAACATTCAACAAATACAAGTTATATGCATAATGCAGCACTGCTGTCAGTTGAAAGGGATAATAACTTTAACTTCAAAACAGTTACTTCAGTATCTAGAATCAGAAATAGTCATCCAACTCATCACTTCCAATCAAACGCGCGCACTTCATAAGCGCGGGAAAACACCGGCTCTAAATTCGGATCATTTGATTCTCAAAAGTATGACCCAATTCATACGTCAATTAGAAATGTCTATGAATACACAATAATTCAATCGCAGCTTACAGCATTTATACACTCAAGTATAACTACATCTTACATGTAGGTCTATCCCCATATTTAAAAAAATATTATGAAAGGCTCAAAAGGAGAAAAGAAAATCACTCCTACTTACTTCAGCTGTGAGGTATTCCAAAATAGCGGCAGAGTATACAGCGGCTGTGGCACCGACGCGGCCATGGCTCGTCGTTCTGTTCTTCAAATGTCTGTGAATACGACCGACTGGGAACTGCAAAAAGAGCGGAAAATAAATTAGAACTAATGCAGTGTAGACACTTATTCGCTGACAGCCTGCAAAAACACTATGAAATAATTTAAATCTCAAAATTGTCGTTGACAACAAACATTTAGAAGAACGGAAGCTTACCTGCAGACCTGCCCTGGCTGATCGAGAGACGGCCTTCGCCTTTGCCTTTCCAGAGTCTTTACCAGCTTTTCCTCCAGCCTATAAACAAAATAAAATTATAGATAAGCATCAACTATTAAAATATAAATAAATAGGCACATGCATTATTCGAAATTTCATTATTCAAAATAAGTAAAAAATACAGAAGGATTACAACATATTGCGGTCAAACATGAAGGATTTTAACAGGCATCGGCACTCACCATTTTGATTTTTGCTGTACGTATAGAGTAGAAGCAGAAATTACACTGAAGGAACGCTACGCGCCAACGCTACAACGGCTCTTTATTTGACGATTACGAGGTCACGTGTTAAAAATTGTCCAATCGTATCAATCAAATTACCCAAAATGAATATTCGGCATTTTCCGGAATCTATTCGGCGTGATAGATGTTTGGAAACAAACGGTAAACTGTTTTTTCTTCAGTGGCTAAAACTAATGAAATTGGTATTCTACTCCAATATGACTTATTACTCTTATCCACACAATGAGGAAAGAAAAGTTACATACCTGGTATTATCCCAGAGTAGCAACAGACAGATGAGAATTATAGTTTTGTTGCTATGATCAATGTAATCCGATATGTTTCAAAATCGTAATATATTCATTTTATATACTTCTGATTAAACTTTTTGAATTGCCCAGTTACCTTGATTTGTGAATATGTTCATTTGTTCATATTATCACAAGTTTATCATTGTTCATATTATCATTTTATGTTCATCATTGTTCATATTATCATGTTTATCATTGTTATATACTATCATTGTTATATTGATACTATATGTTGAAAATATGTTTGTACTCTCATACCCCGAGAGGGGGTCGATAGAGTCAATAAAATCTTACAATATTACAATCTATTGACAAATTTCAAAGAAAAAATTTCAATAAAAATAACGATAACAAATTCAAAATTCAGTCGACAAGCACGGTGCGCCTAAGCTAGTGTAAAACAAACTTCCAAACAGGACAACAATTATTCTATGCAACATTATAGGAATAACACACGTATAGGCGACTGATGGGTTGTATAATTAATATGATAGATTCGTCGACTCGGTTCGACCCCTCGACCCCTCCCCCCCCCCCCCCCCCCCCATTAAAAAAAACACTAGGGCAATTAAATTAGAAACAAAAAAAACAATTAAACTGAAACACTTGCACCTCCTTTCATCTAGGCTTAGTTTTCCTTCTCGTTTCCTTTTCTCTCCTTCTCTTTGTTTAAAGGGGTAGGCCTAATCAAGCATTGTTGCCCAATTATAAGTCGCCATGCTGGGCGGCCTCAGGAAAGCATAGTAATGTTATCGGTATAATGTTTCGACAAAGTTATAAAACTTTAACTTTCAAAACGCAATCATCTCATTATTAGAATAATTATCATGGAATGTGAAACCGTCATATCCTATTCCATTTGTTGCTACGGCAGGCAGCCAGTGAAGTTCGTTTAATAAAAGTATGGAAATGCAAGCATCACTTTGAACAAACAGAAATTTGTTATTCCTAGCTCATTTTTCCTGATTGAGGTGTCATATCAAAGGGCAGAAACTGATCTTTCTAGAAATGTGGTTTTCCCTTTGAAATTCAGATACCGCCCGCCAAATGACTTTTTGGTTCCCTCTCTTCAAATTGATTTTAATCACTCATGCGTAAAAATATGCATCATATGAGTCGCATCAAATGAAAGAAGAGGATCTAAGCTTTACAAATAATGTGTCATTTATTATATATAATTCAGATTAAGGTATGATAAAACATCGATAATTCTCGGTTTCGTTTTTTCTGGGACGCACTGTATAATATAAACTAAGGTCTATAAATTACAGTCAGTCGGCATACCGTAAACTAAACCGTTCCTTGTGCAGTTCACTAGATATGTTAGTAATGTAAGCTTAATGATAATGTTATCTCTTTGTGTGTTTGTTTGTAAGTAGGCCTACTTCTTGTTTATGTGCTTTGTATCAAAATAATGAAAAGGCGCGATATAAATATATTATTATTATTATTATTATATGGAGGGTAGATGAATTCACGATATTTTACAAGAAGATAAAACACCCAGAACTTTTACCGTCCATTTAATAGTTATAATATTGAGGAAATTGTTGCACTGGCTTCAAACTTGAGCTCTCCAGTGTGATAAGAACATTACTTGTTCCAACTGTTTCAGCAGTGAAGCAAAAGGGTGAACTATCTATACAGGCATTTAGCTTTTTCTTATGAAGAGTGGCTGAGTATATGCTCCTGCTATGGAATTCTTTTAAAGCTTACCAATATGCCCTGCAAATTACTCCTTTCTTTTCACTTTTGGGACGGATAATAGGGGTGATTTACGAGGCGTTGGTTATTGTCCGCATTGAAGATGCACAGTGCAACCAATCGATAAAATTAGGCTAGCAAGCTTCCCCTTATACTATGAGCCAATATATAATTCGAATCTTCCCGCCCAAATGTATCCCCGCACTGTCGTCTGCTCAATGTAAGGAGCACAAAAGACCAGCGATTTCAAAGGGTGAATTGTTATTCAAATCCGTTAAACTTGATCCGTACTTAAAGGGGTAGTCAATAGCAACATGCTAAAAAAGACTTGATTTGACTAACAAGGGGGAAAGATTTGAAATAAATAGTTCTGTAAAGTTGACAAATATATATTCAGAGTTTTGCTAAGATGAAAGCATAAAGTGCATAGCAACTCATTTTTTTTTAAATTACTTTTTTGTCAACGTTTACACAAATAAGTTAACAACTTCTCGTTATATACGTAAGCCCTATATATTTATTTAAAAAAAAGGTGCGTTGGCAACATAACATAATTATTTTCTAAATCCAACGATTTTAGTTTGTAAGAAAAAAACAATTTATTTGGAAATGTTGTTGTTGTTGAAAAAATTAAAAGTTTGTGGAAAACGTGACGCTTCAACATTCTTCTTGTTAGGTAATGTTGAATTAATTTTTGGAAGATGTTATGAGATATGAAAATTAAAAAAACGGGGGGAATTTGCGAACTTTTGTGTGTGAATTTGTTGTAAAAGGAAATCATGTTATAACTCAATCTGCAAGCTGGCTTATATACGATAAGAAGTTTCTATATTACCTCAACCTTTCACTGATCACTGAATTATTCTGTTTGTGTTGTTATTTCTCCTAAATTCGTTTAACAAACAAACATAACAAAACAAAACAAAACATAATCTTTGTTGAATAATGTGGTGCAAATTTTTCAATTTTAACCCAAAACTTAGAATGTCTCTTGAATATTGTTTAAGGTTATTCTTAATATCATAATTATACAAATCATTATGTCTTCTCAGTCGCACCAAAGCTCTAAATTCACGTTAAGCTACCTCCTCAAATCCTTGAATCGGCCCTGTCCCCTAATTGATTCATTAAAACCAGTGCAAATTAATTTCATATCTTTTCTCATACTTTATATCGTACGCCAAGCTAATTAATACATTTTTGGTATAGTATTATTTTAGCCGTATTATAATATTGTAGTGTCATTCTAAATTGCAATGCATGTGATTCCTTGTAAAGTGCTTTTATCATGTTAGTATCGTTATTATTCGTTATCCTTATTATATGTTGGTCTATAAAATGTATTTTATAGTACATGTATATGTTATATATGATGCAAGTGCATTGAATTTATTGAAATGTATGTATTATGCCTTATGCGATATAAAATATAAAATGTAAAATAAATGCGTTACGTGTTTGTTGGATTTCAATTTATTTGAATTAGAAGCATTTTCCTGCCTTTCTTGTTCATTCCTCCCTGTATTACACAGCCACATTAATTTTTTTTTTCTCTCTTTCGAATCAGCATTCTGGCCTGTGCTTTATGCTAGATTTCACCTTTAATGTGCTACAACAAACATGTAGTTATGCTGAAAGGAAGGGCAGGGGAGGGGGGGGGGGTATAATTCAGCTCTATTCATGTGAAAGCACACCCGCTTCAGTTTTAAAAGAGCGTTTCCTGGTTTCAATACAATGATGTACATGACGTTTGAATGCATACGCCTCTTAAATTATGTGCACCAACGCCTACATTTTGTGCCCCCGTCTTTTGTAGCATTCTTTTGAAAGCATATCAAACTTTTACTACCCTGCATGCGCTTCGAACTTTGAATGCATGCACATCAAAGCCTCTCGCATAAAAAAACGTGGGCCTACAACTATAATGTTGTGCCTCTGTCTTTTTGTATAGCATTTTGCAAATTTAATTAATAATAATTACAGTGTCTAGACGGGGAACATAGAGAAAAATATATATGTTTATACATAATATATATACATACGGGGTCCAGACAACTCGCCACAAAGACAACCCGCCCCAAGACAACCCGCCACAATACCCTGGACATCTCGCCACAATACCCTGGACAACTCGCCACAGGCGAGTTGTCCAGGGTGGGATGCCTTTTCGGACAACTCGCCACACTTTTTTCTCAAATCCCCCATCTTCATGATCTTAGATGAAATTGTCATTTTATGTATTCATTATTCACAGGCGAGTTGTCCAGGGTGGGGTGCCTTTTCGGACAACTCGCCACACTTTTTTTCTCAAATCCCTCATCTTCATGATAATAGATGAAATTGTCATTTTATGTATTCATTATTCTTTTATAAACACAGTCATGACAGGAAACATGGAAATTGTGAGTATTTTGAGAGCTGTTCTAAAGAATAACGATGATTTTCCTTGCGCTTGCAACAAGAAGACCCACAACAAGAATCTATTTTGGACTGTGCGAAACTAACCTAGAAAATCTAGAAATAACCACATTTCAATTTTATTTCGCAGGTCAACTGCCCCCTCCCCCATCAGGACGCCAGTGCTTCCAGTATCCTACCATTAAACAATTTCTGAGACAGAAAAATGCAGCTGCTATAGACCTCTAGATCTAAATACCGAGAAGTTATCCCAATGATCTGGCGATCGTACGCCTTCGGTTTGTCAAAAATATATTATTGTTGCAAGGGAAATCAGCTTCATTCTTTGTAAGGCCAAATAAAAAAAAAAACATGTTTAGCGTCCTGTTTTTTCGAAAAATAGGAAGGAGGGGGCCCTTTTTATTTGTTATTTGTTATTTCAAAATGGCCGCTCAAAATGGCCGCTCGGTACATTTCCCCTGACAGTCGGGGCAATTTTTTTTCAAGATGGCCGCCGACAATTTTTTTTTTTTTTTAAATCAGAAATAGAGCCATTTTAGCAGTGTTTTTCATGTTTTTTTTCTTTAAAAAAAAATTTTTCAAAAAAAATTTTCAAAAAAAAAAAAAAAAAAAAAAAAAAATCAAAAATAACAAATAACAAAAAATAGGAGGCGGCCCCCAAAAAGGAAGCGGGCGGGGACGCTAAACATGTATATTTTTTTAAATGGCCTAATGACTGTGTTTATAAAAGCACGAAAATCATGAAAAATGACAATTTCATCTAAGATGAGGGATTTTAGATCTAGAAATCATGAGGGGGAAAAAGTGTGGCGAGTTGTCCGAAAAGGCACCGCACCCTGGACAACTCGCCTGTGGCGAGTTGTCCAGGGTATTGTGGCGAGATGTCCAGGGTATTGTGGCGGGTTGTCTTGGGGCGGGTTGTCTTTGTGGCGAGTTGTCTGGGATTCCTACATACATTATCTAAAGAGAGAGAGAGAGAGAGAGAGAGAGAGAGAGAGAGAGAGAGAGAAGAGGGGGGAAAGCGAGAGCATGAGAGAAAGTGAATACTGTATTATAATTTTGAGAGAGAGAGAGAGCGAGAGAAAGGGAACAGAATTTGAGTTTGTCTTTTCTTCTGTTTTTGATAATTATAATAATAAAACATGTAATAATAATATTTTTTAAAAATTTATAAAAATAACAAATAACAATGAATAGTTTGAGAGTAGGAAAACTCAATAAAATGTCGAATTCAACGTTTATAATAACTTACAAAATGGCTTGAGCTTTAAAGTAAAAAGCATGAAATACCATTCAAGTGGAATTTGAACTCATGTAAATTGCAGTATACAGGTACAACTAAATTATAGCATTTGCAGGAACAATTATAGAGATATTGGTCTGAAAGATTGTGAAGTTCTGAACGTTCTGGTTGTAGTTTATCATCATCTTGTAAGAGCAAAATTAAAATTGAGTTGACAGTCAAATTAAATTGATGACAAGAAATAAAATATTTAAAGGTAAAGATCAGCCTCTCAAAAAATGAAATGGAATCTCCTAGCTATTACCAATCATGTGAAAGAATACGTTTTGACTAATACGTGACGATACAAATTTTGCTGAGAAACCGCCTACTAATTGATATATTTGGTAAATTTTTATATCTATTTGGACCTGATAGATATCGCGCACGTGTCGCGTAGTCCCATATACATCTTTCTGTGTACAGTGCTTGTAACTTTACCAAGACTGGGCCAAATTTCTTATCATTTTGATGATTCCAGAACCTTGCAGTACACACCAATACTATATTTGTCTTCACTGCCTCATAGTTCAGACAGATTATTCAGATAAATTTTGTATGCAGAACCTCAGCCCCCCCCCCCCCCTCACTTCCAAATATAAATCACACGTACAGTGTTATGAATAGCTTATATTATACATATACACATTGATTTTTCAGAGGAATAAACATATGGATGTCACAAGAATTTTTGTTTGTTTTCTTATTTATTGATTAATTTTTATAAATATATATACAATATACACACAGTGATACAGCCTTTTTGTAAGCACACAACAGTGATAATCATACATCAATGGATTAGATCTTTCAGTACATTTGTCTATCAGTTCAATTATCTTTGAATTACAGAGAAAAAACATAAATCCCAATATACAAATTCGGAGAAAAGAAAAAAGAGGGGGAGGGGGGGGGGGGGGGGGGGGGGGGGAGTAGCAAGGAGAGAACACATAGGGCTTAAATGTTATAACAAGATAGATAATGTATGGGGAAAAATGATAATTTCGAAAAAATAATTGCATTTCCGTTTTCCTTCTTCATGGGCATCTTCTTTTACATGAATATAAATAGGGCTTAAAGGTGTCCAATTTGCAATGGATTATTTTACTAAATGTATTACAAATACAATATGATGCTGTTCATGCTAGATGTCATATGTTCTGAACATACAGAAATAATAAGCCATTTTGTAATGTTATCAAATTGAATGCACAAATCTTTGTGAAGTGCCTCGTTATAAATTATTTCATTCACCTGTCACAAATAATTGTATTTCAGATTCAGAATGCGAATGGCATTAGTTATTTTGCTAGGTAGGACAAACATGGCTTGTCCAACCTAACAACACCTAATGTATGCAATTCACATTCTGATTATTGAAATACAATTATTCATATTCGGTGAATGAAATATTTTTTTGGACGAGGCACTTCACAAAAATCTGTGAATTAAATTTGATTACTATTACGAAAATGGCCTATTATATCCTTCATTTTATGAGAAAGAAAATCTAATGAGAAAGCAAAAGAGATCAATGTAAATGTAACAGAGTTGTAAGAAATAACAAGGCATTGAAATGACTTTACCCAAGGATCTACCACATATCAATCACTAAACTTGATATTTAGACCCATTTGTGAGCATAGCAGAAGGATCGCTAGTAAAGTTGACTGTATAGTTTAGCGTACCCGGTATTAAGAATTTCCTAGCTGATGCCTTTTAGCCAGCCTTCAATATCATATAATTCTATAAAAATGTGGGGCCATAATTATGTCATATCAGCATTTTTGGTACCACGGTAAATCAGGATTATCTTCAGATGTTAGAGCTTCAACTGGTGACCGCTTGTTATCCTCCAGGGACAAATTTCTCAAAGCCTTTTGCTTTTATCAATGACAAATGACAAAAATCAGTGACAAATCTGCTGATAGCCCATCAGAAGCACGGATTTCACTAGCTTATAACAAAAACTGTAATTTGTCACTGATGACAAGTTTTGTGAAATGGGGACCAGATGGGTCCATCCGGTACGATGAATGCGTGAAGAATCAAAATTATTCATTGTCCATTTCCACTTGTAATATAACAGTGTTACGGTCCGCAAAAAGTCAATTGTATAATCTCCGCTGTCATAACTCGATGGTAGTTTTGGCCTTGAATTTCTTTGCAGCTCGCATGCTGCTTCTCTGGCAGAAGTGCTGGCCGTAGATGGTGATTGCGTATTGGTCAACTGTGAACATGAACCAGCATTGACTCTTTGGTATAGCTGCAAGATAGAACATGAAAAGAATGTATTAGAATTGTGTATAGGTGTACCAAGCCTTGCTACTATTACATTAACTCCTGGGCCCCGTCTTATAAAGAGTTGCGATTGATCCAAACCAATCGCAAGTTTGCAGTCTCCTACTTCTTATGTACATAGTTGCAATATCAATCGCAAATAAGTTGCAATTAATCGCAACTGTTTATAAAACGGGGCCCAGAAAACTGAAATAGAGAAAAATATGTACTCAGAATAGGCCATTTATGTTTTAGATTGTCTCAAGAGTCAAAAACTCCTGAAAGGTTCTTTGCTGACTGTCTATTTGATTATAACTTTGGATGTAAGAGTGATTACACATTTGAAATGGCCCAGGGGGTGTTTCATAAAGCTGTGCGTAAAGTTATGCATGACTTTACGATTGACTTAAATATGAAGAGCTAAATGGGATTCTCAAATTCTTTAATTGCATAAGCTAAAGTTAAAATATGCAGATGTAGATTAACCTCATCATTATTAACAAAATATTTTAATGCAAAGTCTATTTTGGCTACAGTTTAATTGAGATTATGTGAAATACAGTCACGTTTTATTAAAAATGTCAGGAAAAACTTTGGGCATCCCATTTGGCACTTCATATTCAAATCGTTTGTAAAGTCATTCGTAACTTTACGCACAGCTTTATGAAACACCCCCAGTCTCGTTGCTCTGTTTGGGCAGGCAGACCTAATATATATACATGTATATATTTTGCAATATATACTCAGAGCTGCCAACCTCCAGAATAGAAAATCAGTAATGATCTGTAATCCATAATTCCGTAATGATCGTTAATTTCCATCCAAATTACGGGAAATCCGTACTAGTTGGCAGCTCTGTTATCATAATACATTACAGTCTCTTTCATCATAAAGCTAACAACAGAAACACAAAAGAAAAAGGGAAGAAAAGGCATACAGAGACACAAATCAATAAAAGTACAACTGACACTCACTTTTCATTTTGTTCTCCTTTGTTATAACCTTGAATGTATTTCTGGTTTCTTGGAGGAGGATACCTGATATGCCCACATAGGCTGGACACTTGGAGCGAGTGACTGTGAATTTTGGATAAGAGAATATTACTTAAAGTAACAATATACTGTATATATATATATCATGATTAAGTTATCTCTATCTTCCTATACCATCAGTCATTAAGTGGAAGAGTGGTGATATAGTGGTTCACTCATTTGACTCTCAATTCAAGGGTTTAGGGTTCAAATCATTTTTATAAATGATAATATAACAGAAAAGTTTTGTACAGCCATCTCTCTATTTTTTATGTGCCTTTCTACTTCTGTCTAATCTCTTTATCAGAGCTGCCAACCTTGTGCAACCCAAAAAAGGAATCATGATGGCAAAAACAAGGAATTTCAAGCAAAAAAAAGGAATACATAAAAACGAAACTTAAACACATGGGCGACACACCAATGCAGAAATGTTCATTCATCATGCTGTTTTTTCCATACAAGCAGGCAATTTTTTTGGTGGTTATCGGCATTTCATCCTTTTTGATATTTTTTTCTTCAAGTATGTTTTAAAATTAGTTTTCTATTGAATTTGTGATCAAATCACCATATTAGGGCAGTTGTTTGACGTGCGGTATGTAAAAAAAAAAAAAAAGAAAGTATTTTATGAAGAAAAAACGTAATACCGTAATTTGGAGGAAAAAACGGGAGTAATTCCGGCAAGAACGGAATGGTTGGCAACTCTGCTTTATGTCTTAGATACATGTATTCCTCACTCTCTCTGCTTTATCTTTCTCACTGTATGTCTGTTTGTCTCCCTCTTGACTTTCCTATTATTCTAAGTTTCTTTTCTCCCCCCCCCCTTCTTTCCACCTGTCTTAAACCTCTTCAGGTTCTGCTTACCTGTCAATATACATCCATGAAGCTCACATTTCAGCAATCTTGACTCCAGCATGTTCTTATTCCTGTAGTGAGAAAGACACAATTTATATGTAATCACACCAAGTGACAAATGCTTCAGACATAAACTGACATTCTTTGTCCTGCAAAAGGAACATTACTTCTAACTAGAGATTATTATTTTGCCAGAAACTTTACAAATTCCTTACTGTATTTCATGATATACATTCATGAAACTTTATCCACTATCTTTAAAACTAATGTACCTTCACAACTCTAAAAAAAGATTAATGGACTACAATTTTTTTGGAAAACACATACATTTAGAAGACTTGTAAAGTACTCTCCGCAAAGTTTCAGTTCAACTTTTTATATAAGTGCACAAAAGTGAATGTCAAAATGTAAAACAAATTCTAAAAGGGAAAGCCAACCTGTAGAGAAAACTACTCTAAAAGGAAGTAGAAATATCAGAAAAGCAGACTGGTGAAAGTTCCAATAAAATTATACAAAAATATGAAATTTTGAAGTTGTAATCACTATAATTGGAATAAGCAAATACCAAATCAGTAATGTCACTGTGATGTAGTGCCGGACAAATTTCCCATTGGTTCCAGCACACATAAAAAGAATGAAATGTCTATTTCTCAAAATGTATGAGTCCGGAGGGTCTTTTCTTTTCAGAAGACCTATAATAGTATGCTGTCCATAATATATTTTGAGTAGTGCCCCATAGGAGAAGGCACTTAGGAGAAAAGCAGAACATATTTGACAGAGGGGAGAGGTGTCTGTGACTATATGTCACAATCCACTTACCAAATTGCTAATTTGAGATTCGCATAGATTTAATGATCTCATATTTCAAACATTCATAATTTTGTTTATTAATATTTCAATCTTTCGTCATTCTGTTTCTCTAATTTTACTGCTTCCATACGAATGAACTTATAACAAATGTTGGACTGCCCTTTAAAGCCCCACTGCACTACTTTAGCTACTTGCTCTATCTATATAGAAAAGAATGGCTAAGCGGTGCCCGTTGTTCCCCCATGATCCTCTTTTTCTTGTTAATTGAGAGCTGATTTGATGAGATAACCACCTGTCAGTGACTACCTAAAAGGTCTAATCCCTCCTGGCCAAACTAGTGCAGAGGGGCTTTAACTTATTTTTAAAGTGACTTACTTCATTTCTGGGTTGTGGGCTAACACAGCTTCTCTCATGTAGTCTAGCCACAGCTGATGGAGAGGCTCAAACAGCTCATATCTACAAACAAAACACCACAAAATCTCTTATCAATAATACAAAGAAATATTATATACCTCTCTTTAGTCTCTAATGTTGAATAAATCTAGTCATCTGATTGGTCGAAATTGGAGTCGTGATTTTAGCCATGCCCGCATACCGGTGAATAGTTTTAAAGAGATGCCTGTTGCCCCGGGTAACAGGCCGCATAAATAAATTTAACTGAGATCCCATTGGTTTACGTGTAAAAAGTGTCTATGTGCGAAGGCAGATACCATACCAATGATCGTAACATTCAGGCAACTTTCCAGCGAAGATTTACAGACAGTATCTTAGATTTTCTGTGATGTTTTAACCAGTCTTTACTCAAGAAAAGGATAAGGTAAGAATTCTTTGTAGATTTGTATGTGAATTTGGTATATAAAATATATATTGACTGCTTTAATATCCTCTCATAGCAGTAAATATATCTATGATGTCAGTCCCAGCTTTTTCATAATTCAAATCCCAAATTACATGAAATTCCCTCCCTTCTACAGAAATGTAGTCATCACATAGTACAGTAGAGTGAAATTACAGTCAACCAGCCCATACCACCAAGACTAGATGGCAAACAGGAGATGTGCCTGGAAAATGATTTCTGCATACCATTGTCTGAAATAGAGTGGATTTACAATCTACAGCACCCTTGAAGGCAAGCCGCGGCACAGTCTTGCGCGACAGGCCACTGGTATCGCTATATGGCGCTGTGGATTGTAAATCCACTGTATTGGAAACTATATGTTAGTTCAACATCAGACTTTTAAGATTTTACAGGAGAGCTTGCTTCCATGAAGTGAAGCACGAATGATAAACTGATGTCATGATATTGGAGTGATTATACAGTGCGTCCCAGGAAAAAACGAAACCGAGAATTATTGATATTTTATCATAACTTAATCACAATTGTAATTAATAAATGACACATATTTGTAAAGTATCCTTTCTTCAAATTGTTTTTAATCAATCATGCATGAACTATGCATCATATGAGTTGCATCTAATGAAAGAGGTGAATCTAAGCTTTACAAATATGTGTCATTTATTAATTATAATAGTAATTAAATTATGATAAAACATTGATAATTCTCGGTTTATTTTTTTATGGGATGCACTGTATGTGATTTCAATATACACTGCTTTTCCTCACCTTTGTTGGTCTTCAGGAATATCAAACAACTTCAACTTTCTCTTCTCCCTATAGCTCAGTCTCTTCTTCCCTCTCCCCTGTGGAATGCCCCCTCCTCCTTTCTTTACTCCTCCTTTCTGCTTCTTCTTCTTCTTCTTGATGCCATCCATGATCACATCCTGGTGCTTCAAGATTCGCTGCACCTCGGAGCTGCGATTCTCAGGAGTGTGCCGCTTCATGAAGCTGGAGATGAATTTCTGGGGGTTGCTTGTAGTCTAAAGTTGCAATTAACACAAGAAATGAATCAATTAATCAATTAATCATTAATTATTGCACATCAACATTCATTTAGAATGGGCATTTACTGTAAAACTAGAAATATTTGCGGTACATTAATTGTTGTGGATTTTGCGCTAAAATCGGCAAGCGCGAATTTTAGAGCTTGGAAAATATTATAAGCATGACTTCTTATGCGTGCTTTTAACGGGCTGAATTGCGTGCAACGCGAATTTAAGAACCAGCGAATATGTTTCGGGGTCGTGAAAATAACAGCATTTACAATATTCTTAATCAAGTAAAAAGGTATACCTTAAATTTTTCAGCCACAGTTCAATGAGGTTATTAAAATAACAGCATATATTTGTACTGTTGCATTATACATACTTGCAAAACAACAACAACATCAATAACTAGCCAAAACTTTTTCAATATTTGAAACCAATCTACTGACCACAGGAAAAGCAAACACAATTCTCTCATCTTAGATGGGAAAAAAAACCTGCAATTATTAGAGAGAAACATCCACATGACAACGTAGGCTTATTCAGAACATGATTTCCATATCAGCATCACTTAGATCAAATCTTTTTCATATTATTGTGTGGCATAAAAATCGGGCCTCATTTTTGTGTTGTTACTTGTCATATTTTAGAATATGGAGATATTTAAAATATGGAGGCATTTGCGGAGCCATGCTTTAGGGAACATTTTTTTCTCTGATGTTTTTCCACACTTGCATCTTTAACCTCAAAAGTAATAAATGTACAAGGTGCATACTACCGTCCAGCCTAAATCTTAAAAATTGCTGGCGGCCCTGGCACCCAGCATCACTATCCACACTGACGTGAACGTAGTGTGATGTCATTAATCTAGCACATTCTAGTCATAGGGAGAGTCTTTTAGACTCCGACATCTATGAAGATGTTTGAGTCTTACTAAATTCTCCCAAGACATCTCCAGGATCGACACTTTCCCGATATTGCACTGACAGAAGCGAAACCAGGAAAGTGAGATGTGCATACATAGTACTGTTTCCTTAGAGACCTCTACATGTATATTCAAGCTCAAATCTCTTTTTTTTAAAAAACATTACCTGAACTCGGCACTACAACACTCATTCAAACCCTCTTATTCTTTCTATTTTTCTTGTGCGCCTCAGAATAGAATTGTCTAGATACTAGTAGATAGACAGCGCTATATAAATGCCTATTATCATTATTTCCTCTGTTTCTATGCTCATGGGGTGATTTGATAAAAGCTTCAAATCATAAGTAATTTCTCCCATAAAAAAACACAAAACACAAAACACAAAGTTGCTAGTTCTTAACTCCCATCTTTTTTTCTTTCTTTTGGTCTCAATATCCCATCTGACACCCATAGCCAGAACAGTGCTCCCCCTTCCTCAACGAAAAGGAAGAACAATTAGTTGGATCTTCGACTGTGTGCAGTTGAAAAGATGCCTCCGCCATAGAGCGATTGTTGTGACAGTTGCACTTAAATAAGTTATCACCCAAGTTATTTGTTCCTTGTACTACTGATGCATGACATGAACACACATATATTTGTAATAGCACTTCCTCAGGCAAGGTGCCTAGTATAGCGCCACCTATTGATAACCACTTGATATCAAACACTCAGAAGGCTACAAGAACATGGTTGTGTCGAGGTCTAAGGATCCCCTTTTTGCCAGCGCATCATGGGGATTTCAGTCATAGTTTTGTCATTATGTCAGGCAAAGAGGTTAGTTGTGTTATATATTGAATGTATTTCTATGAATGTTGAAACATAAAGTGTAAATTAGTGTGTGTATTTTGTACTTCATACTGAGAGATGTTGATGTTAGCATGTAGTGTAAGACATGCAAGCCCATGCTGGTTTAATATGTACATTTGATTTGATTTGAAGAACAATGATGATAGTGAAGATATTGTTAAATAATTTGATGATATATTATGAGAGTGCTGAAGCACTAAGTAGAGATTTGGAGTTTATACTTGTTTAGTTCATCGTTTATTCAAGATAATAGTGAAGTCTAGTTGAGACATTTGTAGTGTGAGTTTGTATTTATGTAAAGCCATTTAATGCAGATGGACTAGAATAGAGACTGTTTATTGCTATATTGATGATGCTATGATGTACTTATATTTATTATTCTTTATCTGTGATTTATCAACAGTTTTCACGGAATTTACTGGAACGACATGATTACTCCAATTAAAGATACAAATTCCCGTAGAAGCCTTTGTTCAGACTTTTGATTTGTTTTATCGACCTCGCTGCAGCCACAGTGAAAACTCTTCTGTGTGATGACATCAGATCGAGCAGAGTGGTTCATTCCAAGAAGTGAATCTTCCATCACTAGCTAGAGACCGTCATCATGTCTGAAGGAGAAGAAGCGAGCAAAATGGATAGAAGGCCCACAGAGAAGGGTATCAAGCACCAAGCGGATGTCGCAGTGAAGTCATGGAAAGTCGCCATTCGTCTCTGGAGTAGAATAGCAAATAAGCATCGTGAGCTTATTGTAGAAGACGACATCCAAGCTGAGGTGATTAAAGAATCCCGCAACAAAGTACAGGAAGCTATGGACAAAGCCATAGTTACTCAAGAAGTGCTCGCTGACCTAGCTCCTTCAGCAAGTCTCGAAGATGATGGTGAAGACAGGCTTGATGAGATGGAAGAGGAACATTCATCCTTGATGAGAGAGACCATGCGAATCATTATCCAGTTAAAAGGCGGAACTCACGCTTCAAAGTCTGTTTCCCGCTCACCAAAACCAAGAGTTCGAGACTGGGTCAACGAACAAGCACCCGTCTCTCCCATGGAGCCTGCAACCAAGAAAGATGATGAAGTAAGTCATCAACCAGCAGACAAGCCCAGCAACGAAGATGTTCTCGCCAACAGTTTAAAGGAGCTGCTCTGCTTGAATAGACTACCTCTTCCGGAGCCCGGACATTTCTCAGGCAATCCGCTTGATTATACATCATGGAAGAGAAGCTACGACGCCTTAATCGAGCATCGAGGAATTCCCATCGAAGAAAGGTTCTACTTTCTTTTAAAGTACCTTACTGGTGAGCCGAGATCCCTGGTTCAAGGTTATTCCTTGATTGGAGATGCTGCAGGATACAACGAAGCAAAGAAGGTATTGGAGCAGAGATACGGAGATCCATTTGTGGTATCCAATGCCTATCGTGATAAGCTAGACTCCTGGCCAAGAGTGGGTTCCAGAGATGCATTTGGTCTAAGGAGACTTGGAGACTTTTTGAAGCAGTGTGACACAGCTTCGAAGTATGTTCATCATTTAAGCCATCTTGATGATGAACGAGAAAACCGGAAGCTACTGATGAAACTCCCAGATTGGTTGGTCGTGAAATGGAGCAGGAAGGTCGTGCATTGGAGGCGAGAGTGGGGGACATTCCCACCCTTTTCTGTTTTCACCGACTTCATTGAAGAAGAAGCTATAGTAGCTTGTGACCCTGTAACATCTCTTCAATCTCTGCAGACCTCGAATGAAAGAAAGAATGCAGCTACTTCCAGCTTTATGCAGACAGAAACTCATCATCAGAATCAGAGAGATGGCTCTGCTGAGAGAGAGACTTTTTCATGCATCTTCTGCAAGGGTCGACATCACCTCACTGAATGTTCTTCCTTCAACTCAGAGACGATGCAGAAGAAGAGAAAGATTGTTATGGAAAATGGACTCTGTTTCGGCTGCCTTGAGAAGGGACATATATCAAGGAGATGTAACAAGCGAAATACATGCTCTTCATGCAGAGGGAAGCATCCTACTGTTCTACATGATGATGAGTGGAAAGAAAGACGACAGGATGCTACCAACAGAGATAGAGATAACATTGAAACCTTGGAGTCAACATCCTATGCATCAAATTCTGATTCCAGTCATACTACAAAGTCAACAATGATCGTTCCTGTGTGGCTGTCTCATGAGTCCTGCGACAAGAATAAATTAGTGTATGCCTTGCTGGACACTCAATCGGACACGTCCTTTATTCTCACGAAAACTAAGGAGGCGATGGGAATTAAAGGAACAGAGGTAAACCTGCTACTCTCTACCATGACCAAGGCGAATGAGAGAATTGCAAGTGAAAAGGTGATTGGTCTTCAGGTGAAAGCATTCAACGACTCCACGAAGATCATCAGCCTCCCTCCTACCTTCACGAGAGACATCATGCCAGCAGATCGACATCACATCCTTACTCCTGACATGGCAAGATCCTTCCGACATCTGTCCAAGATTGCTGACATGATATCTCCTCTTCAAGATGTTGAAATTGGGCTCTTGATCGGCTACGACTGTGCCAAGGCTCTCGCTCCACGTGCTGTTATTCACTCTCCTGATGATAGAGGTCCATATGCAATCAAGACGGATCTAGGATGGAGCATTGTTGGCACAGTAAATGCAGAGTATGCCGATAGTCACAACGATCCTATGGGTGTGAGTCATCGCACAACAGTACGATTTGTGCCTGATGAGGTACAGCTACATGTAAATGGACATCGATCAGAAGTGAACTTCACTTATTCAGCGACCATGAAGGAAGAGAAAGCACCTCTTCATGTTGATCGACTTCTAGAGGCCGACTTCACTCCAGATGAGGAAAAGCCAGAAGCTGTAGATCTTTCTAAAGAGACTGAAGTGGAAAGTCGGACCCATGTGCAGAAAGTAGACAAGCTCGAGTTGGAACGATTTGATCGTCTCTCTAGTTGGTGTCGAGCGAAGAAAGCTGTGGCAAACTGTCTACGACTCAGATCTAACTTACCGAGACGTTGCTATGCAAGATGGGACAAGAGAGAAGAGAAAGGTGGTGTCAAGAATGTTGTGATGGAACCTCTATCTGCTGAACTACACATGCAAGCTGAAAGGGAGAGCATAAAGTTGGCTCAAAGGAAGTCATTTAATGATGTAATGCAAGCAGTAGAGGGTGACAAACGCTACAATGAAAGTCGTCTGCATCATCTTGACCCCTTCATAGACAATGTTGATATCCTAAGAGTGAAGGACTTTCTTCAGAGAGAGGAGTGTGACTTCATTGCCTTCAAATGCAATGTACCTACTTCGAGCCACATGGGTGGAGTGAGGGAGAGACAGATTACCTCGAGTTACCTCGATCGCCCTATTCAAGCTAGTTCTTCTTGTTCCGAACGTAGACCAGGAAGAATTCCCGGCCAAGGAGCCACAGGACTGAAGACCGATACTTTTATTTACGAACTATAACTTAAATGATCAAACTTCAGACATTTTCCTTTAATTTGAACTTTAATTCATGAAGAAATTGATTCAGTGAATGTGCAAAGTACAGACTCAAGTCAAGAATTCTGATATCTAATTTATGCATTTTTTTTTTTTTTTTTCAAGGTCCGAGAGACTTCGGATGACTGTTTGAAGAATATGATGTATAATCTAAGATTCACCATTTAAATGCTTCTATTTGATTATGTACTTAATTCCATTTTGTGGACAGTGTATTATAACATGAGTACTTTGTTCGTACTTGTGTGATTTGAATTTAAGCGACATATATTATGCTATGCAAGTTTTAAGCTTTACAATTGTATACTGATGCTTTAGATTTAGCCGAGGCTGTCGACCATTTTGTTTATTTGTAATGGCGTTCTTAGAGTAAATTAATTCTTAATTTAAAGGAGCCATGTTGTGACAGTTGCACTTAAATAAGTTATCACCCAAGTTATTTGTTCCTTGTACTACTGATGCATGACATGAACACACATATATTTGTAATAGCACTTCCTCAGGCAAGGTGCCTAGTATAGCGCCACCTATTGATAACCACTTGATATCAAACACTCAGAAGGCTACAAGAACATGGTTGTGTCGAGGTCTAAGGATCCCCTTTTTGCCAGCGCATCATGGGGATTTCAGTCATAGTTTTGTCATTATGTCAGGCAAAGAGGTTAGTTGTGTTATATATTGAATGTATTTCTATGAATGTTGAAACATAAAGTGTAAATTAGTGTGTGTATTTTGTACTTCATACTGAGAGATGTTGATGTTAGCATGTAGTGTAAGACATGCAAGCCCATGCTGGTTTAATATGTACATTTGATTTGATTTGAAGAACAATGATGATAGTGAAGATATTGTTAAATAATTTGATGATATATTATGAGAGTGCTGAAGCACTAAGTAGAGATTTGGAGTTTATACTTGTTTAGTTCATCGTTTATTCAAGATAATAGTGAAGTCTAGTTGAGACATTTGTAGTGTGAGTTTGTATTTATGTAAAGCCATTTAATGCAGATGGACTAGAATAGAGACTGTTTATTGCTATATTGATGATGCTATGATGTACTTATATTTATTATTCTTTATCTGTGATTTATCAACAGTTTTCACGGAATTTACTGGAACGACATGATTACTCCAATTAAAGATACAAATTCCCGTAGAAGCCTTTGTTCAGACTTTTGATTTGTTTTATCGACCTCGCTGCAGCCACAGCGATTTTACAAACCAAAGCAGAAGCAATTTTAAAATTTAAGTTTGATTGTAATCCATTAACGGGTTTTCAGAATATCGTGATTACAAGCTATTTTTCATATACACGTATGACCCTTTGATCTTTGACCTCATGACCCCCAAATTTAATCAGTTCATTGGCTCTGCAAGATACATACATGACCCAAGTTTCTTGAGATAACGCGTTCACAAGAACAGGGACGTACATGTACGTACCGACGGGCAACCCCAAATCATGCCTACGTCTACCGTACTTATTTTGCAGAGGCATAAAACTAATGATACTGTGAAAATTGAAAATTGATAGCATTTCATAAATTAAAGCGACTCTGCAGTATCATGTCCTTCCACATAAAAACTCACAATATCTGATTGTCTGGTGATATATTCATTAGAGACCTCTGGTTAATGTCCCCATTACGTCTCAAATGACTTGTTTTTACCTGCACCAATGTTTCATCCTCTCCTACATCTGGTGGAAGACCCTTGTACAGCCACATTGACGTCCCATCCTCTCTTCTCTCCTTTTGGGGTTCCTCGGCAGCCATGTTCTTTGTGAATTCCAGTCATTCAAAAGCTATCCTGATTTTGACAACAAATCACATCTGTTTAAAATCCCATCAAGTACAAATTTCTGTCTTTTTTAATTTTTTAAAATATTTTAATTTTTTAATTTTTTTATTTTATTTATTTATTTTTCCAGGGCAAGGGGACACCGCACTTGGCAAGTAAAGATTTCTGGCTTTTCTGCACAATTTGTGTCCTTCACTGATGAGGGCTGTAGGTGAACAGCTAAAATTTTGGACGTAAAGGTTTTCAATAATTTGTTTTGGGTATATTGAGATCAAAAGTTTAGATCTACCATAATCCAGAGACGCCAAGTTCAAAGATCGGCAATGCGTGACAATATCATAATTTGGCGCGCGAGCGGGCGTGCGAGGGTATAACACATGTGTAAGGTAGATCTATAGCGTTTTTTCAAAATCTAGCGCGCACGTTGTGCCTAAGAGCATTTTCAGACCCTCGAAATGCGTGATGTCATGCCTAATGCGCGATACTTGCGTGGTAGCTCTGCATAATCTTGTTTGATGGCAGGAATTTCAAACAAAGAAAATAAGCATCATAATCTTTAAATCTTTGAATTGGCAAAACATTTGCATGTATAAAGTTTTTCCCTTGAAATCTCTTTTTCATATTCAAAATGGACAAGAACTTTGTGACTAAGATTGATAATGTGAGAAATATTGTGCAGGTTACAGATATAAAAGTTCAATTCATGGAGTTATGTAAAGTCAGACACAAAACATTTCTTTTCATTTTCTCAGTTTTCTGTTTTATATTCTTATTTCTTACCACTGCATGGCACACTGGTCTGCCGTTGATCTCACTAGCCAACTGTAGCCATGATTTATTGTTATACAGCCTTCGCAGTCATAAGTGAGTAAGATGAATCCTTAAAGCCAACAAAAAACGCCAAACAAAAGAAACGCATGCAATCAGATCACAGTTGCAAAACACGAATCATTAATCACACGCACACTCAGATCAGCTCAGCTCAGTCACACTCAATGCTAATGGCAATGCGTATTGAGTTACACTCACTATTCACATTTTACTTCTAGTCGTCATCTTTACTTTACCGTTTACTGGAAGATAACAAATAACATCATCAATCATATCCACCACTGGCTGTAGCTGTAATAACTAAGAGTTTCTTTCGACTTACAATTATATGCCTCAGCTCAAAAGTCACACAGCAAAATCCCTCATTAGCTCGAGCTCTGCACTCTTCGGTTTTGGCCTTTGCTAATTTGCCACATGCGATATGCGCGTTATTGCTCGGTGCTATTCACAGTGGTGCTATTGCGTAATCATCCAAAATGGCAGCGCCCACGAGAGTTTCTTCCGTGTGCTGGAGAGTGAGCTTGTTTTGTCGTTATAATGCCTTTAAAGCGAAAGATCATACTTACAAACAATTTTCAACGTCGATGGTATCTCTTAGATCCGAGAAGAGCAATTCTCTTGATACAGAGCTTCTCAAAATTCTTGTATGTCCGATCTCAAAACAGCCATTGAGGTAAGGAGCTAGGACTCTTAGTAGTAAAGTAGTAGGAGACGGTCGCTAGCAGGGCATGGGCCGCGGGGCCGGGGGTGACTGCGGCGGCGGCGGTGGTGGTGGTGGTGGAGGTGGTGGAGGTGGTGGGAGGGGTAAGGGGGACGGGGCGTGGCACTAATGTTTTATTTTAAAATGTTTGAACTCGGTGCACATTTATGTAATCTACAGACACAGAGGGGGGGGGGGGGGGGATGTGGGACTTATCAAACTCAAAGGTTTATTTTTAATGTTTGAACTGGATGCACAGTAATATACAGACACGCAAATTCGCAAACTCTTTGATTTCTGTACCTAAATAATAACCAGCTATAATAAACATAGTTTATTCCAATTAATTTGCATAATTATTACTTTTTTTCTATGTAACGGGTTATAATATATGATTCTGCTCTGCAAATTTTTACAACTTGTACAATCCTCAATGGAGAGCTTGTCAAAAGTATAACTCGAGTCAACAAATCAAGACAGGGAAAGTGTGTGTAGAATTTGATACTTCTTTTGATTTCATCTATCATAGGTTTTTATCTTTTTCTTGTCTTTGAATTTGCTGATGTAGGTATGATGCTGACAGCAATGAACTTATTAGTGATGCCATTAACGTAGCTTACCCGGTCAAGAATGGTATCCCTAATCTGATCCCTACAGATGGAAGGATCTTGAAAGATAACCCTGAGAAAGGATCACAGTCAGATGATGGGACCCCAGTTTGACACGACCTTTGAACTTGTGCATGAAAAAGCAGCCAAGAAATATAGCTTTGGATCTCCATTAACAAGGAAAGATTATTGTACAAAGTGAATGTTGTGAGAAACATCACATTTTGGCAGAGGAACTTGTCTTTTTGGGAAGAAAAGATGATTGAAGCTTATAGTCCTGTATGCAAGACGAGGAACGTATTCAGTGACTAGTCCGACTGTCGGTACACTGAATTGGTGTTTGAACTTCAAGTTCAATGTGTGATAAAGAAATACATGATATTCTTGACATTAAAGGTAATACAAAGTTTTGGGAAATTTTGAAAATTGGGTGGATAGTGAATCTTTACAATTTTGATTCATTTAGATGCCCCTGTGAATGTATTATAAGCACTAGAAAATTTAGCCCTTAAAACACTTCTGCTTTTGATAAAAATTGAATATAAAAATTTACCGGTGCTCTCCAGTAAATTTTGATAAATTTCAAATAGCGCCTATGGCCGTGCAATGGTAGCTGCGACCATGAAAATCTCAGAATAATTTCCAAACGAGAATAGCTTATCGGTCGATTTTTGACAAGAAACATTGTTTTATAGCTTAATTAATATCTTGACCTTGAGAGGGAACTCTACAACATAAAGAGTTAATTATTTACAATTTCATAACTTTAGACTCGATTTCAACCGCGACAACGATCACTGAATATTGTAGGATCACATATGCTTCCAATATGTTCATTTGAACCGAATTCATTACCCCATTACAAAACTTTGTATTACCTTTAATCATGTATATTACAAATTTTAAATCTTGTGTATGTTTTGAAGTGGAAGTGAGGCAACATAGCACTCAGTAACAAATGGAAGAGAGCACAAATTCCAGGAAAAAAAGTAACTAGTGTGGTTTAAATTCAAGTGAAGGTAATCCTCATCAAATGTTCAATCACTTGTGCTTCGCTTATAAGGTTTACATGTGCATCTCAGAAAGAAAATGGGAATGTGCTTAAAGACCCTGTCGATAGTGAAAAATGAAATAGATGAATTACCGGTATGTATCAACAGAAATTATATGACCTTTCAACTTGTGCATGAAGAAGCTGCCATGAAACGATACAGCTTTGCATGGAAGGACTATATTACAAAGTAATTTAAATTTTATGCTATTTTAGTGTTTTAGTGCCTGTCAGAGGAGTAATGGCTCTCTGATGACTCAAAATCTAAAGTTTTGAAAATCAGAAGTTGTCAACCTAAAAACTAGCTATCGACATCATCTTTAGTGGAATACACATACTGGTATTCACAATGACTTTGCATTTATTAGGACGGCTCATCGCCTCAGCTATATAGGTGAACCGATGGGGTCCACATGCTATCCTATCACTGTACATGTAACTGCATCAGATTTGACCCCTGTTGACCCGTAATTTGGAGGGGTGCAGAAAATGAGAATTTGCTTTTGTGATTTTTGTCCATACTGAAAGGGAAAATATTTTGAATTCCTTTATGATTGTATTTTACGTTCAGCTTTCCATTCATTTAAAGTTGTAGTTTCATTGGATAAGGTCTTTAATTAGGAAACGATTACTTCCTTCAACAGAGTCATTAAAACAAAGCAACGGTACAAGTCTTCTACTTTAAAAGTTTCTATTTATTACAAAATTGACAAAATCTCATTCGTTGAGATACAATTTGATGTGCCGATATATTTACAAATATACACAAAATAAAGAAACAAAACATACATTTGATTGACAAAGCATGTTTCTCACGTGTCCCATCCACTTCGCTTCAACAATATTTCTGAGACTAACATAACCTGTAACCATAACATGCAACAATGGTGAACATCAGAAAGAGGAGTAGTCTTCAATGGATAGCATATGATGATGGCAATACTCTCATCTTTAATAATCAATGGTACATTGAAACATGCGATATCATAAATGGCATTATTAAATGACTTTTGCCACATACCGTTTTTTTTGTAAATCCTTCAGTGTACCGGTAGTCATGAGGACCAATACAAACAATGGAATTTGTTTTGGTTCACTGAGAATGGAGATCTAATTATTATTGTATTATTTGTTTAAACCATTGCTTTTTTGTTGAGATTTATAGGCTTCCAGAGCAAAATTGCTCATCTTCCCCCCATTCATTTTTGACTGAAAACAAATGTGTAAATGTCAATTTTTTACTCACAGTCCACTTGCATAAAGTGCTAAACATCCTTTTCATATATAATTGAGATAATTGAGATAGTAGACACCTACTTATGGATGTAAATAAATGGAAATCGAGAGCTTACTTTCCTTGCATCAAGTTTATTTTACAACCTTGCTAGCTAAGGCTGACAATTCTCGTATATAACATGTCCACATGATGTACAAAAGAGTGTAGAAGAGCTTCTAAAAGACTTAATAATTCCCTTAGGCCAAGCGCACATTACATGACCCAACTGCAATCCGGTTATCCAGGAAATGGTAATTGTAATAGATATGGAAATCTAATCAAACATTATCTTCCTGATGCAGGTTCTACATAAGAATACTAACAACTGGGATGTAATAGTGCATTGAACTCTTCTAGTCAGAATAAAAGTCCAATCAGCTTCAAATTGTAGACAATTGCACAGCTCATCTGATGGCACTTAGATTCTGTGCCGATTTAGCTATTCCTGCTCTATCCAACAAAGTTTGAAATCCCTTGAAATTAGATTTTATTAATCTTACGACTATTCAGATCCTCGATCATTAAGATCTTACAAGTTTGAATGTTTATATCCATTGTATTTGGAAATTCCTCCAAATTGGGGTCGTGGTCAGATCGTATAGTGTGCAGTGGCCGCTTTAGAAACAAAATTAACATTGGCAATTTTGATTTAACAAACAAGCTCTGTTCAAATTTTGTTTAAAATTGTGTTGCTGTTGCATACATCACCAAGGTATAACACTTGCTTTTTATTTTTCATAGGACCTGATCTTTGATGTTGTATGAATGAGGCACTTTGTTCTAGAATGCCCATCCTAACTAATCTTTAGAAGTACCAACAACAATAAATAATAATGGCTTCTCATATCTGTCACACTGTAATGCTCGTGGCACTTTGACCATATTACCTTGGTCATAAATCAAGCTCCTAAAGCATCAAATACCCATTTACACCTTTCTGACAGCTTAGTGATTCTTGAATGTCTAAAACTTTTGGTAAAGGTCAAAACTTTCATGGTATTCTTTCCGCCTGAAGAGTTTCCAGCAATGCATGATGTGGTGGTATGTTCATCGTGCACAAGTTTTCAAAAGTGCATGGTCAGGTTCTCAGCCAGCATCAAGTCACTTATAATCTGAGGAAGAGAAGAAACAGATAATTAAAAGTTAATTTCACTGATTTTTAAAATACTCGGACCTGCACAAAACACACATCGGAAGAATCTCCACTCGACCACATACATGTTAATCACCCTGATCTTCCAACACATGATTATCACTAGTTGGTCCTATTCTACCACTGATACCAATGGTGCATGGAAGTACCGTTATACCTATTAGGCTATAAACTGTTCCCAAATAAGTCTCTGGACTTTTACATGGAGAGTGGATTGGATATGCCATTGATCGGGGGGGGGGGGGGGGATTAGTGCTGAAGGCTTGTAGCATATTTGGTGAGAAGAAACCTGCCTCACAAATTTCAACATCAAAAAATCCATAAAAATTGCAAGATAATGATTTGGAAACAAATTAGCTCATGTAGTTTTTAGTGATGTATACATTGTGCCTTTCTCTTGTGTATTGAAATGTATTCAAAATAGCGACTTCGCGTGCTGGATACTTTGTGGCAGCTCCGATAAACAGGCCCTTCTTTTACTTTTGCAATGCATTGGCACGAACTTAGATCAAGATCTATCGGCAGATGTCGTTTTTGGAAGTTTATTTTCGTCTTCATGTCAACAATGCAAGATAAAATTGTCTGTAAGATGTGTGAAAATGTGTAGTTATTGTACCGTTCGTAGATCTAGTCCCATATGTGCAAATTCGTGCTGGTTTTGACACTCTTTCGTCGCATAGGCCGCACCCCGACTTTTTGATATTTTCTCTTCCAAAAATACTGCGGCCTTTACGCCGGCAAATACGGTAAACTTAAATGTAACCTAGAACCCAATGACAACCGTTGCCCTTGCCCTATATCTTTGACATACTAAAGCCTGAAGCAACCTTTCATTCGACCCTAATCTTAAACTGAAACCCAGTTGCTACCCTAACTATACCTATAACCTTATATCTATGATTTGACAGAAAATCTTCAATTAAGCACACCAATTTCAATGAGGTAGTGAATTAACCATTTAAAATAAATAAATGACTGAACGAACGGATAAACAAAACAAAAAAACACATGAATAAATAAAATGACATTGAGAAATGAAAGCCGGCAGAAAATATTGCTGGTGCAAATGTCCGATCATCCTTAATAGAAATTGGACTCACCTGATCCACACTGGTTCCAATCTTCTTAGCAAACTCATTTCTCTCCACCACACTGAGATGGCAGTACTTCAGGAGAAGGTCCCCATCCAGGATGTTGCGATGAGGGTTGTTAAGGTTACGCATATGTGATTTGACATGCCTGAAAAAGAGAGGGTGAATATGAAGAGTATTTAAAGACCCTCTCTGAGGTGAAAAATGAAATGATATGGATAATATAATGACTGAAAGCTAATGAGCCATGTATTACAATAATATCAATTTCATAATAATAATAATATTTAATTTTTATATAGCGCTTAATACAAATGTCTCTAAGCGCTTTAAAAATATACTATTACCCCGGTGATTGGATTCAGTGCTTGCCCGCACACACTGTGTGCACAATCTCCACTCCCTCGGAAGCATTCCAGCCAGGCATTCCTTGATGCTCAAAAAATGTTTGACCAACAATGACGGCCGCATCCTACCGGGAGTAACAGCTCTTTGAAAAACTTGACATCTAAAGCTATGAAAAATCGGAAGTTGTCGACCTAAAAACTAGCTATCGACTTGATGACAGTTTGTTGCCTTACTAGACAGTTCTACATCAAACGTTTCTTCTTAGGAGACGATATAGGTGACCTTTATAGAGAGATGGCCATTAAGACATGTTTGATTGTATTATAATCAACTGTATAAATACTCCACTTATGTTGCATTCTAATAAGCAAAGTATTTACATACTTGGAGCTTTGCAAGAAGTTCCACATTAATTACAGAGTGAAGGGAATTGATTTTATTCTTGTCCATGTAAACAATATCCATAGCCTTCACATTTCTACTTGCAATTTCAAATTCTTACAGTTTGTGCACATGCACCCTGAGGTAATCTTGTACTACACGGTCTTGACACGTGTGCACAATAATGACCATGAGAACTTGAAATAAATTTCTGACCTGTAAGACTTGGGGTTGAGTCCTCCTACGTGCGGGAGACCGTTGGTGAGGACGTTCTGCAACATGAGCAATCTCCTGTACGTCTTTTCAACCATGGGCAGGAGGAGGCCCATACTACCATCCAGAGTGGCTGTAGATACAAGGAGAAATGGGGGTCCTTGTTAGCATGGGAGAAATATCATGAACCAAATGACAAAAGACCATGGGCAGTAGAAAACCTAGACTATTATCAAAGAAAAATTGCAGACATTGAAAATATGGGATGCTACATGTAGTAAACCTGAGAAAATCCCATGCACGCCCCTTATGAATCACTTGAGATTCCCATTGATTGTCTTTCCATTATGTCACTCACACTTGTTTTTAAATATGATTCAGCATTTGACTGTCTGGATCTACATCTTTCATAATTACAAAAGGAATGAGATTTTGTGGCAACAAATTTAAAAACGACTGTTCTAAATTTTTATTTTTTGGTTTATGGGTTTTAAAAAAAAAGAACTGTCACCCTAGATATTGATGACCAATCACTTGAGATTCCCATTTATTGTCTTTCCTCTATGTCATTCAAACTTGTTTTCAAATATGAATTGGCATTTGATTGTCTGTATTTTCATTTTTCACGATTATAAACTGAATGAAATTTATGGCCACAAAGTTAAAAACCACTGTTCCAAAAAATTTGATTTTGGGCTGTATTGGTGTAATAAGAAAGAAATGTCAACCTACCAAAGAAGACGACCTGCCTCCTGAGCACGGGACCCGACAGGACCTGCTCCGTGGAGGGGTCGGTCAGTCTGCACCGGACCCTGACGAAGGTGTTGACCGCCGAGCCGATGTTCATGTCGCCCCTCCGGAGGAGGTAGGCGCCCCCGTGGCTCTCTGGGGCCTCGGGGTGGTAGTGGAACACGATCAAGTTCTTGTCGGCATCAGACACTGAGAAAGAAAAACAACAAAATTAGAGCCAGAATAAAGCACTTTCATTCTTTACATGTAGATGTACATTAAATTGAAATTAAAGTTCCCTGATTATGCAAACATTTTCATCAGCAAATAACATAAATTTTCTTTACATAGCTGAAGAAAACCACCGAAAGCCAATTGGGAAATCAAATTGCTACACTTTTTTTTCTGAATAGCATTCCACAAACATGCTAATTTTCTCTTCCAAGCAAATTTGAAAATAGTTTCAGACAGAGAGATACTGAAGGTCACATTTTTCAAATGACCTGGGCCCGTAGCAAAAAGTTTAGCAATCGATCATACAATTTTGGGATTGATTGCAAAGACCACTATGAGCAATCAATCATAAAAATCAATTGTACGATCAATTGCTAAGCTTTTAGTTACAGGACCCAGAACTATTATGCAGTAACTGAAATGATTAGTAACTCAACTAAGCGTTACGTCAAATGATAATTAGATGATATGGATAATGGTCAACAAAGCATTAAAGCACGAGGGTAATAGATGACAGTTTAGAGTATAGAGAAATGGGATACAAAAACTGATAGGCATTGAATCAATTAATAAATGACCAATAGAAGCATACTTTCTCAAGATTAGTCTGGTTAAACGAAGATAGAAACTTACCAAGGAAGGCCATCTGTTTGTCATCGACCATGAACTCACAGCCAAAGATCTCCAGAGGTCTCGCATCCTGAGAAAAGAAGAAGAGTGTTTATGAGTTTAAAGGTAATATTGCATTCTCAAAATAGTACTGCATTTCAAGAGAAATGGTAATTTCACATTTTTTATCAAGATACAAACAAAATGTCCAGTTTGCTGGAAATCTCAATCATTACAATTCACGTCTGCAAAAGTGAGACTGTATTTTAAGCAATTGGTCTCGACCACATGAATAAGATGCCTGTAGACGAGACTTAATGCTTGAGTTTTCTATTTCTTTGCTCAGTCCCAACCTAGTCGTAACCTCCATGTAGGACAGACCTAGTCCTTTCTTAAGAGAGATCTATCCTTTCCTTTGATAGACCTTGTTCTAACCCTGCATAAGCATCAGTTCTTACCTAAGAAAGACCTAATGTGATACTAATCTTTCCTAATCTAGGAAAGACGTAATCCTTACCTCAGCTAGACCTAGATATTACCTAGGCTAGAGTTAGTCCTAATCCATATCTAGGACAAACCTAATTTTTACCATGCTAACAAGTGAGATTGTTCTACATGTATCTTGCGCCTGATACTGTAGGAGGTATGGTCCTTTCATGACATCGGTAATCAGAGGAAAGACATAGTCCTTAGCCGAGATAGGCCTAGACATTACCTACGCTAGACGTAGTCCTAGACCTAATCGACATTTAGAACAGACCTAATTCTCACCCTGCTAACAAGTGAAAGTGTTCTATCCTGTGCCTGATACTGCAGGAAGTACGCTCCTTTCATCACATCGGTAATCAGAATGAACTGCTTGACGCTAACAGCATTGTGGATGTAGATCTGGGTGTCGATGAACGCCAAGCCAATCAGGTCATTGTCTTTGAACTGCCACATGTATACCTAAAGAGGAAGGAATAAAGAAAATAAGAAACTTTGAAAAACTTCTTCTCCTCTTCCTTCTCTTTCTTCTTCTTTTTCCTTCTTCATCTCTTTCTCCTTCTTCATCCTTTTTCTTCTTCTTCTCCTCCTCCTCTTTATCCTTCTCTTTTTTCTTTTTCTTATTCCATTTCCTTCTTCTTCTCCTCCTCTTCCTTCTCTTTCTACTTTTTCTTTCTCCTTCTCTTTCTTATTGAACTTTTTCTTCCTCCTTTTCCTTCTTCTCTTCCTTTTTCTCCTTCTCTTTCTTATTTTCCTTCTTCCTCTCCTCCACCTTCTCTTTCTCCTTCTTCTTCTGCATCATCTTATTTCTTTTTCTCCTTCTCCTCATTATTGTTCTTCCAATTAAAAAGAAGAGTGAATATATTTATGTATTGGAACTAATTGAGTACTCCATAGGCTCATTCACATATGATGATATGTAAGCTACAGCAGTTTACAGTGGTAGTTTTTTTAATGAGAATGAATGGGCAAGAGGGATGAGAATTTTTTTAATCTGCAGTCAACAAAAGGTCCTACTAACTTATCTGCTCGATATCCGATTCTAAAATGTGAAGTGCATTACACTAATCTTGCCCAGCGCAGTTTACCACTGTGATATACTGCTGCGCAATGAATGAGCCTCAAAGGTCAAATGAACATCATTTGTTGAGAAGACCCACCTTTTGTCCAATGCAAGTGAGAAGGAATCCCATGACTTCGCAAAGAGCGGATACCGGTCCCTTCTGTCTCTTCTCATACAAGGGCTATACATAATCAAAGCAAGAATTACATGAAAAGATATTAAATCCTTATTCTTTCTATTCTGGCTATTAATAGTCATACTTTTCTCTCTCTATAAAAAAGCTGTGCATCTAAAAAAAATGTAACTCAGAAAGGCAGAACATTGAGTAATATTTTAAAGTTATGCTTTAAAATTAATTGTAATTTACACTGAATTCACTATTACAAGCTCAAACAAATATAGAAGGATAATTTCTGCTTATCAAACCATACACAAATACATAAACAACAATTACTTTTAATGGGTACATACAAATGTAAGAAATTGCACTGTATGATAACTAATGTCTGCAGAGAGCCAGAAGTAGGGTAAGTCTTATCATTTTGTAATTCAACACCCTTCTGGCCCCTGTTTCATAAAACTTGTTATCAATATCAAATTCTTAATTTCTTTGACAATTTGCTCTCAGCCAATCAAAGGCCAGGATTTCAGTAGCTTATAACAGTTATTGTAACTTTTTATTGATAACAAGTTTTATGAAACAAGGACCTTACTCTCAGCAGAGTAAGAGTTAGGGGAGGGGGGAGGGGGGAGGGGGGGAGGGGGAGGGGGGAGGGGGGAGGGGGGAGGGGGGGGGAGGGGGGAGGGGGGGGGGGAGGGGGGAGGGGGGAGGGGGGGGGGAGGGGGGAGGGGGCATTTGATTTATGTCATACTATCTTACCTTGAGTTTGTTCTTTGTGAGGGGTTGCCCAGGCTCAGGGACAACTTCAATACAATCATAGATGTAAACCTAATACAAAGAAAAGTTGGCATGAAAAGGAGATTGGTACATGAATCTTTATATTCATAGAATGAATTTACAATAAAAGAGCTGTATAACAGACATCAACAGCATTGCTTAAAGTATTTGTTTCCCATGCTGTGGGATTGGACATTTTATTATACTTAAGGTATTACAAAGTTTTGGGGAATTTTGAAAAATGGGTGGATAGTGATTCTTTACAATTTTGATATATTTGGATGCCCCTGTGGATGTATTAAAAGCACTAGAAATTTTAGCCCCTAAAACACTTCTGCTTTCGAGAAAAATTGAATATGAAGATTTACCGGTGCTCCCGGTAAATTTTGTTAAATTTCAAATAGCTCCTACGGCCGTACAATGGTAGCTGCGACCATGAAAATCTCAGAATATGTAGTTGTGGTATATAATTTCCAAACGGGAATAACTAATCGGTTGATTGTAGTCAAGAAACATTGTTTATAGCTTAATTAATATTTTGACCTTGAGAGGGAGCTATACAACATAAAGTGTTTATTATTTACAATTTCATAACTTTAGAGTCGATTTCGACCACGAAAACGATCAGTGAATATTGTAAGATCGCATATCCTTCCAATATGTTCATTTGAACCAAATTCACGACCCCATACCAAAACTTTGTATTACCTTTAAGGCCCTTCTCTAAGCCTTCTGGTCTTTGGAATCCACCAGGGTGACACCAGGGGGGTGTTTCATGAAGATCCTAAGTTGAACTTATCTCTAAGTTGGACTTAACAATTATGGAAAGCCGTTAGCATCTATGAAAACATTTTGTAAAAGTAATTTTAAAAGGCCTAAAATGTTGATTCAAATCATTCATGTTTTCTATTATTGAGGAGATTTTATGTTCTTGATGTGAAATTTACAAAAAATCTAAAATACTTGAATTTTAGCTTTTGAATATACTTTATTTTAAGGCTACAAATGGCTCTCTATAATTTTTAAGTCCAACTTAGAGTTAAGTTCGACTTAGGATATTTGTGAAACATCCCTCAGATACTCTCATCTTCTCAGAGGTAAAACAAATATACAATACAACTACCAAAATGTACCAAAACATGATAAATTTCAATTAATGTTACATTTGCATAAATTCCAATTAGTGATGTGCTATTGCAGTCACCTGTTTCAATTTACAGTAGTTCAACAGTCAATCTGTGGATTGGAAACACCATGCCCCAGGCACATCCCCAAACAACTCCAAACTACTAACTGATGATGAACAAAATCTTGGCTTCTTGGGGTAATGTAATTGTTTTCTTTTATTCTTTTGTTGGTTTGGTGTCAGACTGGTCGAGGCTTGTTCAGATATGGTGTGGTGAACCACCACAAAAAAAAAAAAAAAAAAAAGGCACGTTTTTGAATGTGTAAATTAATGGCTACTGTGGGCAGCAAAGGACTTACGGTACCAATATTCACTAAGCTCTGTGTTATAAGATACAGAAATGTTGAGCATATTACACTTTATATCATCATCATAAAAAAACGCTGCGATTTTGCAGTGCCATATCTGAACGAGCCTTAATTTAAGTGTGACTGGCACACGAGTTGTTGCCAATCAGGGGTCAAGATCTCTTACCGATCCTCTGGTCTGGAGGTCTTCTGAGTAGACATGCGTGGTTGCCACGACAACGTAGCCTTTCTTTCCGGTCATGGTGCCCTCACAGCTGAGGTTAACGACCTTTAGACACGTCACATTCTCTGCAGCTTCGTACTCAATCCTGAAATTAAATCATTAATTGTAACTCAAATTAAATGCCAGTACGTATCACTGAAATTTGATTGTTTCATAATCTTTAAAGGGATAGTCAAGTTCTTTTTTTTAAGACAGCAAATGCCTTCAAAGTGCATGCTTATTGCTCTTATTTTTATCTATGACATTTCTAGTGCCCTTTTAGAACCTAAAATTGCTATGAAGGAAACTTTAGACCCCAAATACAAATTCAGCTCCACTTAAAAAAAAAAATATGGTGGCCTTTAATTAATTAATAAATAACAATACACGGGCTGGCTGGTTGTGCGTATAACCAACACGAAAAAGCCAACAAAAAGCCAATATTGGCATTGGCTGGAATAAAACGTATAAGGCGCTATCTCGTTTTCCAACAGCTGGTCAAAATTACAGAACATTTGTGGGGCACCACAAATATTAGAAAGGGTTATATTTATCAATTACAGCAGTCTCTGAACCGATTTTGATCAAACAAAGATGATTTTGTCATTTAAATTGTATTTTCTTTAAAATTTGACACCCAGTTTTCATTACAAAAACTATTTTGTGTAACGCCCTCCGCAACACAACTCAACTATCCCTTTAACAGGTCATTTACCTTTTTTCCTTATCAATTTTAAATAACATATTTTCATCTATCAAAATAGAAATTAGAATTTAATTGTTTTATAATGAAAGACCATTTTAATTTTCTTCTGCTTATCATTATCTCATTTTTCAGCCAAGATGACAGAAAAATGATAAACACATTTCATGCAAATTAGCCAATATATTATTACCGGTAATGCACTGCCTACTCTGTACATCACCACGATTCAATGCTTTGGGCTAAAAACTTGCTGAAATCACGTTCACTGAAAAGTATGAATCATGTGAAACATGTTACAGGTATGTCAGGACTATCAGCTCCATTTTTGTATCTTTCTCTCCTTATTTGCTTACTTAGCTAATTTTCTACAAACTGAGATTGCAGACATTGGCTTGAAGTCTTGATCATTCAGTGTAATTTTGTTTACTCTGTGATGACTTAAGTTCTGTTACTTTCAGATCCTTTGACGCAATTCATATAAAACCAGAAATGGATAATATACCTTGTATTAGGAATGGCGTCCCAACTGACAGGTGAAAAGAGCTGTATGGAGAAAACGACTTTGGTGGTCGGCACAAAGCGGTCATCTAAACATATTTGTAGAAAAGAAAATGTACAGAAGCCTATTATATACATGCGCACAAACATTGATGGTCCTGGTATTTAACAATTTTAATGGAAAATTAATTTTTTAGTGGATATAAAGTGGATAAAAAGTGATTAATAAAGCTTAAATTCTACAGAGTTTCAAGGAAAAGGCAAAAGAAAGAAGATATTTGTTTTGAGTAGCACTCTTTCAGATAACCTCATGGCGATCAACTGAATGTAGTTCACATCTTGGGTGTTCAGAATTTAGAGGGGTGCCAAGACTGAAGAGGAAGAAAAAATAGGTTACTAAAACTCAATTTTCTTGAGAAGCTCCTTTTAATTAGAACTCCACCCACCCCCCCCCTCAATAACCTTGTTATTTTCAAATTTGTTTCATTTCAAGTTTTTGCAAATTGAATTATTGCTTCATTTTCAGTTCTTTTGGTCCTCCATTAATTACTGTGGTGACAAATTTCTCAAGGCTTTTGTTTGTAAAAGATAAAGCATTAGGGATAGGGTCTAATTTGGGTTTAGGTTAGGATTAGAGTTAGGGTTAGTGTTAGGTACTATGTTTAGTCTAGGGTTCATGTTAGGAATTTATTAATTGCAGGATATAAACTGCAAAGACAATTTGGCAGGAGCCAGTATTGAACAACTGAATATTTCACGTACCTCGCTCTACAGGTTCTTCCCCTATCTCTTCTCCTGTCACTTTCCATACATGTGTCTTTGTCTCTTGTACACTTGTGACTACTGCATATGTCTGGGAGGAAAAGAACAAAACAGCAGGTATTCATAAAAGTGTACTACCTTTAATCTAGTTCGTACCCTGACTAACTGGGTACAGTTATTCCATTGATTTAAAGACTGCTAAGTTTTCATCTCTTCATTTTTTTTTTTTAAATTCCCATACATCTGTAACTAATATGATATGTCATAATGGAAACAAAATTATCTTTTCTATATCATAACTTGATTCATCTTGTTTATTTATTTTGTAAAGATTTACAGGAGATTGTAGATATATATAAAAGATGACTTCCACTGTAAAAAAAAAAGTTTGTTGTGGGTGTCATTGTGTCTTCTGTGGTCCAACAATGAAAACCACCACTGATTTTCTTCTCAATTTCAGTTTCAGTTTTATTTTTCATTTCCAACAGAACAGTAATTTTGACAGGAAATCAGACATACAATTCAACATTCAATAACATAATACATTTTACATGGTTCAAAGTAATGAAATAGAAAGTGTATATAAATAGCCATTATAATATGTTTTTAAAAAGTTTTTAAAGATAAACCTGTGGAAATGGAGGGATCCACTGAAAAGCGGAGCTTGTAAAATGTGGATCCCTCAAAAAATGACAAACATAATTTTTGTAACATGTAAATATATTGCCTTGAAAAAAATATATATACATAGATTACCAAAAAGTTTTTTTTTTTTACATGGTATGCCACAAAGTGAGAGATACATCCATGAGGGCCTTTCCTGATCAGCCATAAAGCATGGTAGGACAAATTGAAAGGGCATTGTAGCATACCCATATTGATGGGGTCTTAGGAAGCACCATGATAATAACAACGACTACTTTTCTTACCTTAGTTTCTACATGATAAGCTACAAAGTGTGGGGTGCACCTTAGAGGTACCTTCCTGACTGGCCAGGGAGCGTCGTACGACAGGTTGGTTGGGGGAGGGGTGTTGTTGCATACTCATATTAATGGGGTCTTAGAAAGCGCCATAATAACAACCCCCACTCCTTTTCTTACCTTAGTCTCTACATGATACGCCTCAAAGTGAGGGGTACACCTTAGAGGTACCTTCCTGACTGGCCAGGGGGCGTCGTACGACAGGTGGGGGGGTTGTAGTATACTCATATTAATGGGGTCTCATACCATAATAACAACAACCACTACTTTTCTTACCTTAGTCTCTACATGGTACGCCACAAAGTGTGGGGTGCACCTTAGAGGTGCCTTCCTACTGGCTAGGGGTCTTGTAGTATACTCATATTAATGGGGTCTTAGAAAGCATCATAATAACAACCCCTACTACTTTTCTTACCTTAGTCTCTACATGATACGCCACAAAGTGAGGGGTGCACCTTAGAGGTACCTTCCTGACTGGCCAGGGGGCGTCATACGACAGGTTGGTTGGGGGAGGGGGGTTTGTAGCATACTCATATTAATGGTGTCTTAGGAAGCACCATGACAATAACAACAACCACTACTTTTCTTACCTTAGTCTCTACATGATACGCCACAAAGTGTGGGGTGCACCTTAGAGGTACCTTCCTGACTGGCCAGGGGGCATCGTACGACAGGTGGGACGGTAACACACATATCCTTAGCTCTTCCTGCAATGCAAGCAATAAGGATAAAGCTCATTTAATACAAAGAAAAAGTATTGCATACAAATTGATATAAATTAAGGCAAAATTAATCAACTACAACTTTTTATAATACTGGGGAGCATTTCACAAAACTTGTCATCAAGTGACAAATGACAGTTTTTGTTATAAGCTAGTAAAATCCTTGCTTCTGATTGGTTATCAGCAGATTTGTCACTGATTTTTGTCATTTTTCATTGAAAAATGGCTTTGTGCAACAGGTCCCAGATATACAATGACAGAAGTATTATACAAAAGTTGAAAGGGAAGATACATGTACATGCACCCAATTCATGAAATTCTCAACATATTAGAAGGGAAAAGCGACTTATCTCCATGTACAGTAAATAATTACATACCGGTAATGACAATGAAAAAGGGCACCTGATATTCATGTGAGTGTTGGACTATTTCTTGTACTCAATGAACAGGGGAATGAAATAGAAATCTACATTCTCCAAAATAATAATAATAATAATCTTTTAGTCCACTTCAAATTTTATTAAACCGAAAGGAAAATTCTTTTTGATCGTGAGCCCGGCAACCACTGAGCAGCGCCAGATCGACGTTGCTCTATCCCTTATTGTTGAACGCCAAACAAGGTAGCAGCAACTCCCATCTTTTAACGTCTTTGGTCCTTACGTTATACATTTCAGTGTAAATTCATTGATTTTTAATAGTTTCTATTCTTTATAACATCATGTGATGCGAAAGATAAAGAACTTTTTCTATTTTACATGATTTATGTATACATTTCAAAATACTCTATTCACGTATAGACAATAAAACACACATTCACACTGACGTAGGATACGTTACCTTAATTATGTTACATACACTCTACCGATACATTATAAAGTGGCTGTCAGACTTTACCTTTCTGTTGAAATATAAGAACCCGTTGGGACAGTTGACGTTGTGGAATGAAGCGAAGCACGATATAGCGCCATCTACGGGCATAGGGTGTGTACGCAGGGCACCCCTAGAGGTGACAAACAGCCAGTATGGGTGGGACCCGCTTATGAATACCTGCAAGATAAACATTGGAAGGATTCAAATCAAATTTACTTGTCATGAAAAAATTGACAACCTCCTTATTCAGGAATATATTCAAATTTCATGCATAATTTTTAAACAAAGATTGTTCTTGACAATCTGAAAGCTTGCCAGAGGCTTGTCTGACATAGCAACAAGTACTAACAGGTTAATGTAATAGCTTGTCACTAGGTCCCCAGGGAATAAACATCCATAAATTTGAGTATGTTGGTAAACTGGTCTATTACAGGACAGAGGCATTCATATAGCAAATTCTTGCAATGTTTAAATTTATCAAGTACAGAGCAAATAAACTTATTCAGCAAAACAAAAGAAGTAGAACTAAAACATAACAAAAACCAAACAACGAAATGCAGTGTGAAACATGACCGATTTAGTTGGGAAAGCCCCCTCCCCCCCAAAAAAAAAGGCTCACATAAAACCACAAATAAATGAACATGTATAAAATTGCCAATAGGAACACTGGGTCCAGATTCTTTAAACTGTCATAAGTCTAAGTTTGTAGACATCTATTGAAACGCATGTTAATTCTACTACATGGGTTTTCTATTGAATGTCCAAGAACTTACACTTATGACAGATTCGAGAAACCACCCAATCATTTTTACATACTGAATAAAAAAAAACAGCTCCTGTACATAATAATAATTGTCATACCCCAGAGTATGTCTGGACGTTGTGGAACTCTCTTAGTCTGTTGACACGTCTTGATGGGGTCTTGGTATCGCTCTCTGCTTCTGTCTCCGTCTCTGTCTTGATGCCGCCCTCTGCTGTTGGTTTCTTAGACGTTCTTGTTTTCTTGGGTTTCATCAAAATCTTATGAGGGATCTGTTGAAGGGAAAGTATTTCTTTTCAAATGACGTGTTTCGTAGTTCAGATTATCATTCTAAATCTGACAATATCTAATGTTTTAAACATGAAAAATGTGGTTGATACAGAATTTTGTTATTTCGTTTTTTTTTATTTTTTTTAAATAAATACAAGAAAGGCGGAAATGACACAAAAATTTAGTATTCCTAAAATACAGCAATTAGATAGATAAAACCTGAATTTGTTGAATGTAGATTGTAGTAGTACTAATGCTGTCTAAATACACATGCACAACAAAATAGTTTCTCTCTTTGGCTATACAAAGTTACAAACATAATGACTTTCATAACTTTAGGGTAACTACTTTGGTAAAATATATGTCTGAATAATATTGGTGGCTAAGTAATTCAACTAAGCCAACTACTGAGTAAAATAACTTTTTTCTGACTTATCTGTTAAAGTAGTGAATTGAATACCAGTGCCAGAAACTCTTGCACCAAAGAGGTTGCATTTGAACACAAGTGAAGAGAAAAATTGAATTCAAGTCCAAAGTGAGCGATCCTGATTTAAATCTAAGGTTAAAGGTATAGACCAGTTTTGGAAATGCCCCCCTCTCAAAAAATGAAATGGAAGCTCTTATTACCAATCATGTGAAAGAATATGTTTTGACTAATACGTGATGATACAAATCCTGCCGGAAAACCGCCTACTAATTGATATATTTGGTAAATTATCATATCGATCCGGGCTGGATAGATGCACTTCAACATTGAACATTTGGGCATATATCTATGCTTTTTTGCGAATTTAGGTTGAAGTATTGCCATCTAAACCTCTGAAGGCAATATTTAAACAATATTGAATGGATATTTTGCACCCAAAACCATTTCACCACAATTTTACCACTACCGGTCTTTACCTTTAAGAAAATCCATTGTCCATGTTAATTTGAAATAACAATACAATTACCTTTCTAAATCTAACTCTAAGATGATGTTCTTGGGTGACAGTGTTGTAGGGGAATGCCTCATAGATCATGATGTCATCTTCTACGAGTGCCTGTAGGAATAAGCATATGAATTATTTAATTTGAATTGTCATTTATGAATACATGGTCACCATCCGTACAGTACATGTACATTGTATAATCATGTCTTTATTTTATACCTGGGTATACACAAGTGGATTGTTCAAATTCATTTATTCAAATTCATTTATTTCAGATCTCTAAAAAAATACAATGTATGAAGAAATAAACAATTTAATAACAATATTATACAAAAAATGGAGAAAATATACAAATGAGAAAAGATGTGTACACTGTGACGAAGTGGATGTGAGTGAGTAGTAATGTAATAGTAATAGCTCCAAAACAGTAATAATTCAAATTTATATAATGAGCATGTATAATTCATTACAAAAGGAGAGATATTGTTACAAAAGATTAAGATACATTACTTATTAAGTTTTAAATGTAGGTTTTACTGGTTTTGATACCAGCCATACATCAATAAGTTTGGCAATGGACATTTAACTCAACTGATGCCAAATAAAGGATAACATAAAATTAAAGGCATCGTTTAACAATGTTAAATCTGAGATGCACGGCCCTGCATGCTACCAGTGTCTGTGATATGGTGTAATATTGAAGCCCTAAAAAAAAATCTCGCTTCAAAATGATCAAGAAGGGCCTCAAAAAGTAAAAAATCTTTGAGTGACCGGTTTTACCATACTCATTTTCCCCAATAGACTGTAGTGTCACGGTTTTCAAAATTTGTAATTCCAATCATAAATTTCTTGATAATCAGACAGGCGATCGGCTTGTAAAAGTCATGGAGTTCCTGACTGACCTAAAGGTTTATAATTATTTTTGCAGCATGAGCTAAATCCAGGATTTTGTTTCAGAATATGAGACAAAGTTACCAGATCCCTTTAATGATATAAGACTTACAAGCATGTAGATCTTCTTTCTGTCATGTCCCAGACCAACCAGGAGGACTTCTTGAACCTGCTGAAGCATCTCATGCTGCTGGCTTTGATCTCTGCCAAAAAGAAGGATCATTTAAATAGCAATTATTGAGTGTGACATGCTTATTTGTTAGGATAGTATGTGACTTATAATATCTTTGGGAGTTCAATGTTCTCCTCCTAACTCTGTCCCCGTTTGTATGTCTCTCTTCTCTCTCACCTGTGTTTCTTCCTTCTCCTCCTCGGTATTCTTCTTCCTCTTCCTCCTTATCCTCTTCTTCTTCTCCTTTTCCTCCTCCTTCTTCTTCTCCTTTTCCTCCTTCTTCTCCCTCTCCTCCTCCTCCCCCTCCTTCTTTTTCATTGTACCGATGTCAAGTAAGATTTAACATAGAAGCAAGAGAAATGCTGAAGCTCAAACTTGAACTGTCAAGAAGGGCTCTTTCTCTTTCTCTCTCTCTAATATCACAAGGAACACAATTCACATCTATGACATAGGAAGGACTTTCAAAGCAGTATCCATTATTAACTGCTTATTGATGCCATTTTCAAGATGCGTATCCATTTCAATACAACCAATATTAGACATATTCATAAAACTGTAGACAATTACCCTGTCATGAAGGCTGATCCGCTGTCCACCAACACCTTGGAGCCCATGGGAAAGTTCTTGACCAAGAAGGCTAACACCATGTCTGGTAGGCTGTACATCTGTGATGAGAGCAAGGGGTAGGGGTGAAAACAAGAGAGAGAGAGAGTGAGAGAGAGAGATTGGGGAGGAGGAGAAGAGGGGGAGAGAAGACAGACAAAGATATACATAAGAGATAGATAGATGGAGAAAAGAGGGAAGAGAGGAGAGAGAAAGTGGGGGAAAGAATGTGAGATTAAGGAAGAGGAGAAAGACAAGAAGAGAGTGGGGTTGAATAAAAGGAGAAAGGGAAAGAGAGAAGGAGAGGGACAAGAAAAAGAGTAAAGAGAGGTGACACATTAAGAGACAAAGTTGTAATAAATAAAATGGTTGAGAATAATGATGACAAACTCATTTCGTAAAAGAAATGTTTTCAAACAGGTATAAATATATTTCTTCTTTTACTATCATTGCACAAGCTCAACTCTCATAACGATCAGAGGACCAGTAAAAACTCAAAATAGTCTCAAAAAATGAAAATGATAAAACAAGAGCAAAGTCAGAAGAGAACTTACCTCTAGTTGTCCATTCTCTCTGCAGAAGACACACCAGTAAGTCGTCTCTTGATGTGAGCTCTTCTCACTATCTTCTTCACTTTTACTACATGAAACAAAAGAAGTGAATGGTAATCATAGAAAACATGAAAAATGTACTACTCAATAACTCATGTCTGATGTAACTAAAAATGAGGTGGGACCCTGTTGCAGAACACTGTTATAATGAAGTTATGAACTCTTATTCTTACAAGGTCATTTTGCCAGTATCACTTCTGGGCCCCTTCTTGTAAAGAGTCGCGATTGATCCGAATCAATCGCAAGTCCTCTAATCAATTACAAGTAAGTTGGGATTAATCACAACTTGCCATAAGACGGGGCCCAGGAGTTTTTTAATCCGTGATATGATAAGACTTTGGTTGAAGTTTGGTACGCAAAACAAAAATTCCTTGATCCTTGGGATTCAGTTCAATGGTTTCAGACAGAAAGTGTTATCATGTGACATAGAGTTTCCCAGCTACCCTCCATTCAAACCACAGCTTTAAAAGAAGGAAAGACGAGAAACTGAGAGAGAGAGAGAGAGAGCAGAAAGGAGGATTTATAGAGATGTTTGTGCAGATTGTGAAACTGTTGGCAAGTCTCTGCCACAGCTAGAATCCGTTGCACAACTTTCTGTATGCTCTGTATCCACATTGCAAAGATGGAGGGATGAACTTCATCTTTGGTTTGATCTGGTGGTGAAAGCACGCTGTGGATTTGAACTCTGAGGGCGTTGTTGCCATGGAAACGGACCATGTCTCGAACCTTTTACTTCGTCATCATCAACCACTTACACTATTAGCTTCTACTCCAAACCATCCAGAAGGTCTAATAATCATTTGATGATTGTTATTATTTACAATGAAATGACGAGTAGACCATATGGGCAGTAGATGGGCCGGGTGTAGATCATTATGGGAATAGATCGCTTGGGTAGCAGATGAACTGGGGGGTGTTTCATAAAGCTGTGCGTAAAGTTACGCATGATTTTATGCATGACTTGAATATGAAGAGCTAAATGGGATTTTCAAATCCTTTTAATTGCAAAAGCTAAAGTTGAAATATGCAGATGTAGATTAACCTTTTCATTCTTAACAAAACATTTTAATGCAAAGTTGATATTTGGCTACAATTTAATTGAGATTATGGGAAATACAGTCACACTCTGTTAAAATGTCAGGGAAAAATTTTGGCATCCTATTTGGCTCTTCATATTCAAATCATTTGTAAAGTCATTCGTAACTCTACGCACAGCTTTATGAAACACCCTCCTGGGGAGTGTTTCACAAAGATCCCAAGTTGAACTTATCTCTAAGTTGGACTTAAATATTATGGAGAGCCATTTGTAGCCTCATTTTGAAATATATTCAAAAGGAAAAATTCAAGTATTTTAGACTTTTTATGAATTCCAGATCAAGATCATGAAATCTCCTATGATAATAGAAAATATGAATGATTTAAATCAACATTTTATGCCTTTTAAAATAACTTTTATAAAACATTTTCAAGGATGCTAATGGCTTTCCATAATTGTTAAGTCCAACTTAGAGATAAGTTCAACTTAGGATCTTTGTGAAATACCTCCTGGTTGTAGACCAAACGGCAATAAATCGCTTCTTCTTACCTGGATGTTTCTATCTCCGGTGCTGCAGGAATGAAGGCCACAGGCTCTGATGATCCATAAAGCAGCTCATCTTCATCATCCACATTGCTAAAAGAAATACAAGTTAAAGAAGGAAATAGGATTATCTCCATACCCCCACTATCTAAAAAATGGATTATTTTATTGTGATGATGCTGTTTGACGATTGCTTTACCCGACTGCCGAAAGTCCTCTTTGTGGGACTTGGTAATATGGATTAAAGCCCTATCAAAGGTGCGAGCGCATTGACTTGTTTTCCATCATGCCTCCTATGTTGGTACCCTTGTCAGGGATAAATATACCCATGCATTTTTTTAAAGATGAATAACTGTGTATTGTCTTAAAGGGATTGGGTATCTTTGCCTCAGATTCTAAACAAAATCCTGAATTTAGCTCATGCTGCAATCATAATTATAAACCTTTAGGTCAGTCAGGAATCCCATGACTTTAACAAGCCGATCACCTGTCTGATTATCAAGATATTTATGATTGGAATTCAAAATTTAAAAAAAAAAAAAATTCCCAACGTCATTTATAAGTTCTTTAAAAATGAGTATGGTAAAACCGGTCACTCAAAGATTTTTTTTTTTTGGAGGCACTTGATGATCATTTTGAAGTGCAATTTTGTTGGGGCTTCAATATTACACCATATCACAGACACTGATAACACGTAGGGTCATGCAGCTCAGATTTAACATTGTTAAAACAATGCCTTTAACAGGGCTTGAAAGGCGGGCCTCACCTGGTGTTCAGACTACTTGGTTCAGTCTTCGATGATGATGATTTCTCTGTCGCATTTGCAATTATCTTCTCTTTAGCGGAGAGGCTGGCTGTGTAGAACATTCCACTGGTGTCGTTGTATGCACACAATGCAACAATCTTGGATTTCTGGAGGTGGGGATGAGATGAGGTTTACAAATTATGATAAAATATTGAAATAAACACATGACTTCTCTGACATATACTGCCTCATTAGTATTTAGAGACCATGGATAACAAGGGGTAAACAAATTTAAAACTTACTGAAAAATACAAGTACGACTAAATGACTACCGTAATTAACATTGTATGAACCGCCCTCGTGTCTTAACCGCACCCCTCTTTTTCTCCCTTAAAAAAAAAAAAAATTGTGTGTAAGATCATTGATGTAAACTAAAAAACAGTAGGGGACCTAGGATAGAACCTTGTGGTACACCATGTAATAGAAGAAAAATTGGAGGAATTATTATTATAAACTACATATTGAGATCTATCAGAAAGATTACTTTCAAACCAAGACGACAGACAAATTTGAGTGTTGTTCTAGTTTCCAAGTGGTGAGTCAACACACCGATGACAGAGCTGGGAGACATTGCCAGGCATAGCGCCAGGTGGAGATACATAAATCAAAACTTTAAAAAAAAAAAAGTGCGGTTAACACACCGTTAATTACGGTACATGTATATAGGAGCCTACATGATGGTGATCCAAAATTTGCTCATGCGACGTTTGCTCCAGGCTTTTTTGTCAAAGACAAACGGTTAGGGTTGGGGTTGCATTCATATTTTTTGTAGCTTTAGAGTTTGGTTAAGGGTTATTTATTATGTTTGGTCCACGATTTAGGTTGATAATGAAATTAGTATAGGAAACTGAATGCTGTGAGATTGTTACCAGAACAGGGGAGTGTTTCACAAAGATCCTAAGTAGAACTTAACACTAAGTTGGACTTAAAAATTATGGACAGCCATTGGAGCCTTAAAATGAAATATATTCAAAAGCAGAACTTCAAGTATTTTAGACTTTTTTTTATAAATTCCACATCAAGAACATGAAATCTCCTTGATGATAGAAAATATGAATGATTTGAATTAACAATTAATGCCTTTCAAAATAACTTTTACAAAATATTTTCAAAGATGCTAATGGCTTTCCATAACTTTTAAGTCCAACTTAGAGATAAGTTCAACTTAGTATCTTTGTGAAACACCCCCCTGGTGTGTTGAAACCTACAGTTAACAACTGTATTATTCATACCGTCACCATGTTTGTTTTTGTTTTTTTAAGTATGTAAACAATTGATTTTTCCTGATTTATGTTTCTGGAAAGCGTGAAATTATAAATCTTACATCTAAAAGTTTTCAACAAAGGCCCTAAAATCGACCAGTCCATATTTCATTTTTGAGTTACAAAAAACAAAAGAAACATTAGATTTACAAGGGGTATGAATATTTCAATTGTGAACCATTCATGTTACATTGTCTCGGTCCATTACTTTGATTTCCTCATTTTTCTTTGTTCATTATTTAGCTAATAGCTACTATACATTCTGTGATCACTTCTCTTTTGAACATCAAGAATTGTATAATAGTGAGTTTTGTTAGATTCTGCGAGAGCTGTGTTTTTGTTGTTATCAGAACTCAAGAAATTATAACCCAGTCACATTACCACCACCTGACCGACAACAGGCCTTACTCTCAATGGCCAAGAATCGGTCAGTTTGGAATTGGTCAAGAGTTGACTTGACCATTTGACTAAAGTATTACAAATGCCACAAATCAAATCAAGCAACTACTGACCTGAGAGAGCGTTGTCTTGGTCATGTGAAGCCGATGACCACTGCCCTGTTGGTCAGGCTTGAGGGTCATCAGGATGGGGTCACCATTCTCGGTCAGCAGCAAGAGGTAAGGGTCAGCCAGGGAGCACTGCTTGATGGGTGAGCCCACGTCTAACACCATGTGCTGGATCTGCTCAACTGCAGGGGTACAAGAATGTATCATAAACACAAATTTTGAGAGAAGTTTTTGATCATCAATCATGTTATATCGTTCATTTGGCACAAAGGGTGCACTGTTTGAAGGAAGTACCTACGTCTAACACCACATGTTGGATTTGCTCAACTGTTGGAATGAGACAAGAAAGAAATTGATTTATAGAAAATGTTGTGAGGTTTTATCATTTGCTGGTGCCGGGGTTTCATGTGAAATACCAAAGTGTAAAAGTTATGAGCTAGTTTACACAGTAATAAAACACTGTACTACTTATTTTGGGTACAACTACCCCCCCCCCCCTTTGATGACCATCCTCTTTAAGCAATTATCCTACACCCCCCCCCCCCCATGACTACATGTACACTAGAACAATCATCTTCTGAACTACCGCCCCCTTACCCTCAGGAGGATAATCATGCTAAGGGGTAGTTGTGTGTGCGTGTGTGATAATAATAACCGTATTACAAATTGTGTAGAGCCTCATGTGATAATAAATATTAGCAGTATTGTATTTAAACTTTTGTTTGTTTTGTTGAGGATAACTTCTTATTCAGTATGACTCAATTTTGTTTTGCTTTGTTTTAGTTGGTTTGTTGGTTTCGATTATGATCCTTCTGTGTCAGGATTTGGATTTCAATAAATTTATATGACTTTGAATGAATGAGTGTGTGTGTGTGTGTGTGTGTGTGTGTGTGTGTGTGGTAGGGAGGGGGGAAAGATGGGGGGGGGGGGGTGGGGGGGAGGGGGGGGGGGGCTAATTGGTCAAGGGGGTAAGAGTCCTTGGGGTAGTTGTCCTAGTGGAAGATACCCAGGAACAACTCTCCTGGGTGGTGGTCATCTAGGAGAGTAATGTCCAGGGGGGCAGTTATCTGAACATTGTAATCAGTTACTCACCTCCTTCCATGAGGCAGATACTCTTGTTCATGACCTGTACGATGTAGCGGTCATCGCCCATGTTACTGGCAAAGATGGTCGGAGCCTGGGTGCTGAACCCTCCTGCTGCGACCTCAGTGATCTCCTGGCCTGTCTGAAGCACCTGCAGAAAAAAAAGAGTTGTGCTCTTAAAGGCATCCTTTAACAATGTTAAATCTGAGATGCATGGCCCTACGTGTTATCAGTGTATGTGATATGGTGTATTATTAACCGTATCAGACATCTGAGCAGGGCAATTTTACATGTTATTGCCCTCAAGGTTTGATGGATAAGCCAACAAAACTACAATATTTGAGCCCGCTCAGAAAAGTCAATGGGATTTGTGTGTAATTTGCCGGTCAATATGGTTATACAGTAAACCAATGAACAAATATTTTAGCCCGCTCTGAAAAGTCAATGGCAAAATGCCTGTTAAACTAGTGAGCAATAATATAGAGCCAGTTGTAATTTACATCGCGCATCAGCTACTGTAATTTACATCGCGCATCGTGTACAAGAAAATGCGCACTTTGCGCGAACTCTATTGTGACGTAACAATCACACCCTAGGCAAACTGTTTGCAGTGTATCGAAAATCTGTCAAACACTGGATGAACAGTGCTGGTTTGACAATGTTTTTGCAACTTCTAATGCTAGGAAACCCTGTGTAGCCTACATAATTTAAGAGTATAAGATAGTAAGAGTTTCTTGTTTGCTCTAGATGTCTGATGTGGTTAATAATAGTAATATTGACTGCCTAATTCAGGGCAATACGACTTGTCATATATCACCTTCACCTTCGGTTCGGGCGATATATGTCGTATTGCCCAGAAGGCAGTCAATATTACTTAAATATTGAAGCCCTAAAAGAAATCGCGCTTCAAAATGATCAAGAAATGCCTCAAAAAAGTAAAAATCTTTGAGTGACCGGTTTACCATACTCGTTTTCCCCAATAGACTGTAGTGTTATGAAAACCGTTAGGAAAACGCAAAATTTGGTTTTGATTTCCAATCATAAATATCTTGATAATCTCAGAGGTGATCTTCTTGTAAAAGTCATGGGATTCATGTATGCCCTAAAGGTTTATAACTATCATTGCAGCATGAGCTAAATCAAGGATTTTGTTTCAGAATCTGAGACAAAGTTACCAGATCCCTTTAAAGAGAAAATAGAAACAAGGCTGTGCCTAGAACTTTAAAACTAAGAATGTATGAGTGAATTTATTCTGTCTCTAGTACCTGCACAACAAAAGTAGGAATATGTTTCTTCAGCCCCCCCCCCCCCCCCCCCCTCCTATTTGCTTTAGGAATATTTGCTCTAGGTATATTTTGTCAAAAATATAGGTAAAGGGCTCGAGTGGTTTGGCATGGTGCATTTTGTATTAGATTAATGGTTTCAGACAGCAATTGTTATCATGCGACATAAGAGTTTCCGGGGCTACCCTCCATTCAAACCACAGCTTAAAAAGAATAGAAGACAAGAGAGAGAGAGAGAGCAGAAAGGAGGATTTATAGAGATGTTTGTGCAGAATGTGAAACTGTTGGCAAGTCTCTGCCACAGCTAGAATCCGTTGCACAAATTTCTGTATGCTCTGTATCCACATTGCAAAGATGGAGGGGAAAACTTCATCTTCGGTTTGATCTTGTGGTGAAAGCATGCTGTGGATTTGAACTTTGAGGGCATTGTTGCCATGGAAACAGGCTATGTCTCGAACCTTTTACTTCATCATCATCAACCTCTTACATCATTAGCTTCTACTCCAAACAATGATCTATTGTCATTAAAATCAGCAAGAAGTCTTATATCCGATCGGACAGCATATTCCTGTTCACTATAAGGAACTAATATTCCAGGGGAATTTTATCTGTTTAAATTTTCACATGAAATGTAATATTCCAATATCTCCCAAATTGGTTTGCAGGTGGAATGTATTGTGTGCAGAGGTCATGAGGCTACAATGAGGTCGACTGACGAGGGCTACGTACCATGGATGAGTCTTGCTTGCTCAGGATCAAGAATGCATGCCTGTCCTTGTCCTCCGGGCTGGTTTCTGAGTCCTCAGATTTCTCATCAGCTTTCTGTAATTAAACAACACAAAAGTTTTTCTTCACAAAAGATAAAGTTGAGTTCTGGTCATGCGATTGCATTGTGAAAGAAAAGGTGTGGAATTGATCAAGTAGCATGTAAGTATTGGTATGTACTGCAAGGTTCTGGAACTATCAAAATGATAAGAAATTTGGCCCAGTCTTGGTAAAGTAAAAAACACTGTACACAGAGAGATATACATGGGACCGCACAAATGGTATCGGGCTACTTACCTTGATTTCCTTATCGTTCTATGCTCATTACCCAGCCAGTATACATTTTCTACCAAAATTAATTGGCAAATTACATTTATTTGTAATCTTGAACATTCAGTGTAAGTTTTGTTTGATTCAGTGAGAATTTTTTTTTTTTTTTTTTTACCAGAACCTAAGTTTATCTTTAAGTTACCTAATTTAACTGTCTTCATGCATATTCATGAATACAAATTATTTACCATTATACACAAAAGGTGAAATTACTGCAGGAGGATGAAAAGTTTGTCATTAAGCTGTATCAACACATTTCGATTTTAAGATGTACTTGTTAACCATCAGGGCGATGATGCAGTCATTTCAAGGCTGACTGACTGCCTGTCAAACATTGGCAGTAAACCAGGCCTTGTGTATAGAGGTAAAGTTTACAAGTAGGTCTAGCATTGTTTCAAGGTTTATCTTACATTTCTGATACTGATACTGAACTTCACATAGCCAATGATAGCTTATCCCATCCCAATAGTTTGGTCAACATGGCGCCCAAAAAATGTAAGAATGTATTTGTATCTGTGCTGCTTGTCAAAAATGGTTGAGACCAGTTTGCCTCAATTATAAATTCTGATGCTGCCCCTGTATCTTTTTACAATCCAATCAATATAAACATCAATATCAAACTTTATCTTACCGCTTTCTTGAGGCTTTTTACGGTCCACATATCCAGACATCCGGGAAGGTTAAAGGTCGTCACCACCTGAGGTCGAATCGTTCTCTGGATGATCAATGAGGTAATAAGTTATTCATTTTGAAATCTACACTCCAGTCAAATCTGTCTTTGATGGCCAGCAAAGTCAAAGTGAAAAGTGGCCACTGTAGATAGAGCCTTTGTAGACTTTTTCTAAATCACAAGAGTTTCTGCAATATAACTGACCATTATAGAGGGGGTGGCCTCTACAGGGAAGTGGCCACTAAGACAGGTTTGAATAAAACTAATGGTAGACACATTATCAAAACACATCTATATTTGTATACCATAAATGCTACTTCCGTTTATTATGAATCTCAACATTTATGAATCAGATCAAATATAACGTACTATAAGATTATCAAAGATATAACAAAGTTTCTGTCAATATTTAACAGTGTCAATCAACCCTCTGAGTGTGTATAATAAAGAGCAGTAGTTTACCTGTAGTACAGAAAGAGCTCCATTCTTGCCATAGCCTGAGGTCGTCACCAGCTCAAGGTCAGGATCAACATTACCCTGAAACTACAGATGAGAGAAGAACATACAAGAATATCATCATACTTTTAAATTCCCACTGTACTACTTGTAGCTACTTGCTCCCTCTATTTAGAAAACAATGCCTAAGCGGTGCCCGTTGGTCCCCCATGATCTTCTTTTTCTGATGTTAATTGAGAGTTGAGTTGAGGAGATAGCCACCTGTCAGTGACCGCGCTGGGAGGTCTAATCCGTCCTGGTCAAACTGGTACAGACAGGCTTTTAAAGAGGAGGAGATGTGTTATATTGCAGGTTCTAAATGAAACACAACTCAAAAAAGAGACACAGGAAATAAGGGTGTGGTTGACGTGCAGGTTTAATCAGGACTCTCTGATTCAATAGGCCATTTCGGAATGTAACTAAAATTAATGCACAAGTCTTTGTGAAGTGCCCCAATACAAATTATTTCATTCACCCGATAAGAATAATAGTATTTCAATAGTCAATGCAAACTGCATATATTAAGTGTTGCTAGGTAGGTCAAGCCATAATGTTTGTCCAACCTGGCAACAACTAATGTATGCATTTCGGGTTTGTCTATTGAAATACTATTATTCTGTTCAGGTGAATGAAATAATTTGTATTGAGGCACTTCACAAAGACTTATGCATTAAATTTGGTTACATTCCGAAAATGGCTTATTAACAGTGTATGCATACCTGAACTCAATTAACCAAATCAACATTGTACCAAGGAATGTGAACATGTGGTAGTGGCACTAGGGCTATGGGCAAACACAATAGCAATGTCATCTGAACATAAGAGCATGCATAACAATCAGACTTGGACTGGCAAGGACTTGATGACTTAATTAGCATTTAATTGAATGACAGTGAAGTTGTACAATGTCTAAACACAACAGGGTCTCAATATATCTTAATAAAGAGGGGAGAGGGGGGGGGGGATTAAGAGGTTGGAACCTCGTTCTCCATAAATGAGGGGATTAAGTTCAGCCAGATTTAACCAAACTTGGGCCACTTTTGGGGATAGCCAATGATGTAAACAAAAACAACAAGCAACAAACAAGCAAACAGTTAAGTCATATTTACCTTGCAAACAAATAATTATTTACAAATATTGTTATTCTTTAAACATTTATTATAATAGTTACCTCTTCAGAGAGGAAGGCAGGTTCTCCCATGATCATGTTACCACAAGGACCAATGTTGAGAAGACTGTCACAAATCTGAACAAAAAGAGAAGAATAAAACCATGTTAGATACAGTTAGTAACTAAATTATTCATGCCCTTACCAAGTTTTGTATTTTTTTGTGAAAAACTGATTTTTCCCAATTTAAGCTTACATCTAAAAGTACAAATCTAAACTGTCCACCTTTCATTCTTGAGGTACAAAAGACACAAAAAACATTAAATTTAAAGGGGTATGAATAATTTAGTTGTTAACGGTATAAACTTTTAACCCCTTGCAGTTCAGGGTTTTCTTATTTTCTAAATTAATCAGTTTTCTCTCCTCATAATGGCAAAAATCTTTCCACTTCTTCAAAGCTTCAAGAAAATGATTTTGTTTGTTAAAGGAACCAATGTGAATGACATACCTCGAAGGAGTAAGATGTGAGTTGTGTTCCTGTTTTCTGAACCTGTTTGCCATACACCTCTAACTCATCTGGGTCATCTAAGAACTTGGTGTCGGACGCTAAACAGGGGACAAGAAAAATACAGACATATGCTGAATATTTAATACGGATTAACAATTCTTCATATTACATGTACAGTCAAACCTGCTTTAGTGACCACCTGTCTACAAAGGCCACTCTTTTTGGTTTCCCTTGAAATGGTTTTTCATTGAAACATGTACTAAAGGAACCTGTCTGCAAAGACCACTTTTTATGTTTCTCTTAGGCGGTCGATATAGACAGGTTTGACTGTAGTTGTATATTCACAATCATGACTTCTCTTTCTCAATTCTTTTGGGAAAAACTATCAAATCATTTTTTAAATGACTTATGTCCATATATCTTGAATTCTAAAACACATATTAGTAAGAAACTGAACTCGAGGTTTTCTTATCACTGATGACACATGACACATGTTTTTTTTCTTCTTCAAATCAATATTATTGATGAATATGGTTATCTCCATTCAATGGCAATTAGTATTACCTATATTTGTTTAGGAAAACCTTATCTTTTAACAAAATAAGCCAAGGCCCAAGTCAGAAATATAAATCATACATAACATACTGGAAAATGTATGTTAAAGGCATTTTTTGACAATGTTACCAGGTTTACAAATCTGAGATGGATGAACCTACGTGTTATAGTGTCTGTGATATTGTGTAACATTGAAGCCCTAAACAAAATTGTGCTTCAAAATGATCATGAAGTGCTTCAAGAAAGTAAAAATCTTTGAATGACCGGTTTTACCATACTTATTTTCCCCAATAGACTGCAGTGTTATCCAAACGGTTTTTGAATTTTTGAATTCCAATCATAAATATCTTGATAATCAAACATGCGATTTGCTTGTAAAAGTCACAGGATTCCTGACTGACCTAAAGGTTTATAATTATGATTGCAGCATGAGCCAAATCCAGGATTTTGTTTCAAAATCTGAGGCAAAGTTACAGAATTCCTTTAACAAGAAAAATGAAATGAAATGAAGAAGAAGGAGAGATAGAGAGAAAGCAAACTATCTATCAAATCATACATAACATAATGGAAAATGTAGAAAAACAAGAAAGATTCATAAAGGAAAAGAGAGAGAGAGAGAGAGAGAGAGAGAGAGAGAGAGAGATGGGGGGGGGGGAGGGTTAAATGGGATAGATGAGAAGAAGAAGGAGGAGGAGAGATAGATGAGCGAGCCATCTTACCCATCCAATCACTTGCATCATCACTCCTCATCTTCTTGGTTGGAGGTTCTTCACCCTACAAAACAAAAAGTTTTCAAAAAAAAATCATCAATCATCTGCTGGGATTCAGAATAGCATTAAATCTGGGCTACAGAATATGCTTTAATGCCCTTCTAGCTCTAAGCCCACAAAATACATTTTGAGCCCCCAAAACAAAAAATTATTTCTCCTTTTATATTGCCTAATGTGATGCTCATGGTAATGCTTATGGCATTCAACAAATATTGCAAAAGATTGCGCTTTTATATGTACAGTAATAATATTGGAAAATGGGAAATTAAACATTGTATCACAAAGTAAAACTAGTAACTAAATATGGGAAAATATAAAACTATAAAAACAGATTAGTAACAACAACAAGCAAACAAAGTAAAAAAAGATATTAAAAAAAGATTCAACATCTCATAACTTCTGTAGAAGGGCTTCAGTTCTGTTAACACATTACTAAGGACCTTATGACACTCAACATGTATTACATATGTTCTCATAAGTAACATGTATCTCTTACCGGTTTTGGTTCCTCAGTTTTTGATGCATCTGAAAGACAAAATACAGAAGAACACATTAATGCAGAATATGTAATCACAAAATCAGGTCATTTTTTGCAAAACTGCATCATGATCCAATTGTGAAACAAGCACATGTGACTGATCAGACTTTTATTCCCAGCTATGTATAGATTATGCACTTGTATGAATACTGGTAGTTGAAATATCAATATCATGCAGTTAAGTGCATAAATAAATAGAATATTAAATTTAAAACAAAAAGCACACAAGCAACAACAAAATTCCATGTAAACAATACCAAACAAACAAGGATAATATAAAACTAGATGGACCTTCGACCGCGCGCAGTCGAAAATGATGGATGGATGGACCTTCGACCTTCGACCTTCGACCGCGCGCAGTCAAAAATGATGCCTCCGCCATGGAGCAATTTTACAAACCAAAAACAGAAGCGAGCTATTTTTGCATACATAATGAGCCTTGTGACCTTTGACATATGACCTCGTTATCCCAAAATCTAATCAGTTCATTGGCTCTGCAAGATAAATACATGACCCAAGTTTGGCGGGAATCCATCAATGGGTTCTTGAGATAACGTGTTCACAAGCTATTTTCGCATACATAATGAGCCCTGTGACCTTTGACCTTGGATCTTGTGACCCCAAAATCTAATCAGTTCATTGGCTTTGCAAGATACATACATGACTTAAGTTTGGCGGTAATCCATCAATTGGTTCTTGAGATAATGCGATCACGAGAACGGGACGTACGGACGGACAACCAGAAAACATAATGCCTCCAGCTACTTTGTAGCAGAGGCATAAAAATATGGAAATGAAATAGTACTTACCTGATGGACTGGTTTCTGATACTTTCTCTGTATATTTCAGTAGTAGAGAGTTACCAAGACGTGACCCTAAGAAGAGGAACCCGTCTCCCATGGGGCATATCTGTAATTAACAAAGACATCATCAAATATGGCATTGTCAATGCATCACAGCTACATTAGCAGAAATGTGACAAAGAAGGAAACAATTTACGATTGTATACATTATATAACTTAACCTTGAGCGAAGGTTGCTGTGGTAAGACTTTGAAAGATAAAGGACAATCAAATTGACTATGAAAAAATGCTTCAAGACGCTTTGAATCCTAGCATAATTCATTATGGCAACATTTGTTTTTCAAGTGACCCTGCAATAAGGCGGCACTACCATTTCATATCAAGCCACAAAATTATTATTTTATGACACACCCTATAGGTATAGGGTGTCTCATAAAATAATAATCTAGGTAGGTTTACTTACACATGTTGTGAGTACACTGGCGGCAGCCTTATCAAGATGAAACCCTCGAACACTCCTCATCCCATCGACAAGAAGAGTCAAGACATATCTGAAAACAGAAACAGACATGTTGACATGAACACAGAACAAATCCGAAAACATGTAATAATAGTGACATAACTGAAAACAGAGAAAGAAACATATTTTAGCGTGCTATTACTCCACAGCAACTTTATGGCACTGTAGGAAAACATAATGCAAAAGTCACATGCCAGCATCTATGCGACTGCCCCAGCCTGCCCACGTCTACCAGACCCTTGCACCCAAAAAGATCTGGAAGCACTGACCCCCTCCATGATGCAATGCATCCAACACTGGATCGGGACAATCTAATCAAGAGGGAACATTGTGGCGTAGTGACTTGAGAAGAAGATGCCGACATCTGAGAAATGACATTACCTACATTCTTGAACTTGTTTTATGATAGGTAAATAATGAATAGACACTATATATTGATCTATGTAGGAGATTTACCTATAAAATGCATTTAAAAACATTCACATATGGATTCATTATCATGAAAAGATGAAGTTGTCTCCCAACTTCTGTTATGGACTCCATCACATGGGCTAAGAGGCAGAGGAAGACCATTCAAAACATACATAGATGTGCTTTAATAGAGAGGACACCGGACTGGAACTTAAAGACCTAGGGGATGCCATATCAGTTAGGAAGACCTGGGCCCTTTCTTACAAAGAGTTGATATCAATCGCAACTTATGTACATGAGAGATAGAAGACTTTAAACTTGCGATTGATTCAGATCAATCGCAACTCTTTATAAGAGAAACCAGAAGGACTTGGCAAAGGTAAAGTAAGTATCATGAATGAGATTAAAAGGACTTACATCTCTCCATCTTTGAGGGACAGTGCCAGTCTATCATACGAGATGAACGTTGCCTGGGTGCAGTCCATTGAGAGCTTCACTCCTTCTTGGGTTTCTGTACAGAGTAAAATCAATATATACATTTAACAACTAAATTATTCCCACCCTTACCAAGTTTTTTTCATTTTTAAGGATGTGAAAATAGATTTGTCTTGATCTACTTTTTATGAGAATGTGACATATTACAGATTAGTCAACAAAGGCCCTAATTCAACATGTTCACTTTTCATTCTTGAATTACGAAAAAAACAAAAACATCAAATTCAGGTATTAAATGTATTTGCATCATCAGCTCTATAGGTCTTCCTTCTAAACATCACAAAACCTCACATAGAATTTAATGAAACTTTAAAATTGAGACAGAACATAATGCTTTTGCCATTATATTTCATGGCAAAAAATTAATAAGCGACGATATAGTGGAACTTGAACACAGATTATATGCACCATATATTTCACTGGCCAACAAAGGATTAGCAAGTATTTGAGTCAATCAAAGTCAAAAATATTGTTTATATGTGAATCAGATAATTCTTTCAAAGATGAGGTCATTTAAAAAATAAACAAGGGAAACGCTCTCGGCGGTCTCGCCTGCATTACGCAATTCGATATGATGAAAAATTGAGGTTGGAACATTATTTATAGGAAGGGTGGCCCATTAGCAGACCCAAAAAATGAAATCCTCTGAATATAATCAGCATTTTGAAGTGAATATTGACAAAGAATCATCAGAAGAATATTTACTATTAATTGTACCAGGATCGATAACTTGAATGAAATATGAACAAATTAATTTTAAACAAGGGAAACGCTCTTGGCGGTCTCGCCTGCATTACGAAATTCGATATGATGAAGAATTGAGGTTGGAACATTATTTATAGGCAGGGTGGTCCATTAGCAGGCCCTAATAGTTAAATCTTCTAGATATAATCAGCATTTTGAAGTGAATATTGACCAAGAATCATCAGAAGAATATTTACTATTAATTGTACGAGGATGGATAACTTAAATGAAATATGAACAAATTAATTTAAAAAAAATGATTTATTAAGTCTCATAATAAGTTGTGAAAACACAATTCAAGTGTACTGACCTAATATGACTTTTGACCTTGTGACCTGAAATTTGTGTCATATGATTTTTGATACTTGATAACCCTTGGGTACAAGTTTCATGGAATTTGAACAATCAATTTTGAAAATATGCTAAAAATTTAAAATGTTGATGTTGATGCCACAACAAAGTCTAAGTTTGTTGACCTAAAATGACCTTTGACCTTAACTTAGTGACCTGAAATTCTACTCACATGATTGGGGATACTTGATAACCCTAAAGTCCAAGTTTAATTGACTAAGAACTTATACTTTCAAAATCATATCAAAAATTCAAAAACTTAACCTTAGGTTAAGTTTTTGATGATGATGCCACAACATAGTCCAAGTCTGTTGACCTGAAATGACCTTTGACATTGACTTTGTGACCTGAAATTCTGCTCACATGATTGGGGATACTTGATAACCCTATAGTCTTAGTTTCATTGACTAAGAACATATACTTTAAAAATTATATAAACAATTCAAAAACTTTACCTTAGGTTAAGTTTTTGATTTTGACGCCGCCGCCATCGCCGCCGCCGTCACCGGAAAAGCGGCGCCTATGTCTCACTTTTTTGCTTCGCAGGCGAGACAAAAAATGATTTATTAATTCTCATATTAAGTTGTGAAAACATCATTCAAGTCTACTGACCTAAAATGACCTTTGACCTTGTGACCAGGAATTCGTGTCATATGATTTGTGATACATGATAATCCTTGGGTACAAGTTTCATGGAATTTGAACAAACAATTTTGAAAATATGCTAAAAATTCAAAATCTTGATGTTGATGCCACAACAAAGTCTAAGTTTGTTGACCTTAAATGACCTTTGACCTTAACTTAGTGACCTGAAATTCTATTTACATGATTGGGGATACTTGATAACCATATAGTCCAAGTTTCATTGACTTAGAACTTATACTCTAAAAATTATATCAAAAATTCAAAAACTTAGCCTTAGGTTAAGTTTTTGATGATGATGCCCTAACATAGTCCTAGTCTATTTATCTGAAATGACCTTTGACCTTGACTTTGTGACCTGAAATTCTACTCACATGATTGGGGATACTTGATAACCCTATAGTCTAAGTTTCATTGACTAAGAACTTATACTCTAAAAATTATATCAAAAATTCAAAAACTTAACCTTAGGTTAAGTTTTTGATGTTGATGCCGTCGCCGTCACCGGAAAAGCGGCGCCTGTGTCTCGATTTTTGCTACTCAGGCGAGACAAAAATTATGAGATATTTGTAGGACTTACTTAGGGGGAAAGCAGTACTCCAGTCTGTGAGTGAGTTGAGAGAGACACCATACGGTGGAATACTCTGATTCAGATAGAGGAGCGAGTTTACTGCCAAGATCAAAACACCACCTGAAGAGAGAGAAACAAAGAAATCATTATTAAAGTTGATACTCTAAGCAAATAAATGTCCCTTAATTTGTTACCTACGGCAAGTATATGTTATTTTTAAGTTTTTCAATTACTTAGTATATCACAAAAAATTCTGTCTACTCGAAATCCTCAATTGAAATGTCTAAAATATCCGCCTCTCTTTGCATAGAAAATCAGTCACGACGCTGGTCTACTATTTATGACCTCACGTCCGGGAGAGAGTATATTCACGTACCCGGATGTTCCATAGCAAACATGTGCAGAGTGATACGATTTTCTGCATATTTTTGTTTCAAAGGCTGAAAAGTCTAATAAATCATAATTCTATGTACAATTCTTTACCTTCCCCTAGTACTTCATAGTATTAATATCAATTCCCCTTTTAAAAATTATGACATATACATGCCAACGATGTGCTATTAGTCGATATTTTCACCATGTAATTTTTGTTTTGGTGTTGAAATCGGCCCAGGCACGGAGTGAACAGTAGCTGTCTACCCATGCACAGTTCATTACCATACACTACAGCGATCTCCCGATGGTTTCTTCTTCCTTTTTCCCATGTCTTTCGCCTTCCTTGGCCCTGAACATCCTTCATCTACCAATTCTGACACCGGTAGTCAAGAGCAAGTCTTTGTTAGTTGTTTTTCTTAGCTGGCAACGTCGCTTTCATTCTCTTGCAATTGCCGATAAACATATAACTAGCGCAAGTACGTTCCATCACAAGCAAGCAGCGCCTAGAGCAGCGGCTTGGTCTTACCTCCCGATTCTGCTCGCTCCACGAACGTTCATGCAAGAGCCGCATCACTCGCCAAAATATTATAGAGGAAGCGCGCTTGCATGATCTCGTTCAAGTTTGATATTTTACAACATAAAATGTTTAACTGGTACTGTATCCTTTTTTGAGGCAGTCACACACATCTATGATAAGTACTATCATAGTTCTAGACCTATTCGTTTTACAAAACTGCTCATGTACATCTGATGACAATATAATGCATCCGCCTATTCATAAGTGCACGATTTAACTTTAATTCCTAAGCAGTAAACTCGTCTTAAATCTCTACCAAATAGGTGAATATGAGGATATAAAAAGAAATCAGCGACTGGAAAATGTTGCTTCGTTATTCTTCATTCAAATGAAAACAGAAAATCCATCAAATATACTCCTTAACAACAACAAATCTAAGCTCTGACAGGATAGCATTTACGTCGGGATATCACTGCCATTCACTCTCACTGAGCCCATGACTCCCGTTCGTGACGTCACGGATAGAGGCCCGACTCTACGTGCACTTCCGGGTTTCAGACTTAGATATTTTGGTAGAGTTTACTAGAATAAATTCATTATTCTAAACTTGTTTTGTCGGGTGGACACCATTTGGTGTTATTATGTGGGTTAAAAGCTTTCTATTTATGTAATTATCTCAGTATTTGGGATTGTCTTAGAGTATCAACTTTAAGAAGTCAAGCAGTGCTCCAGTATGTGACTGATTTCGGAGTCATACCACATGCAGGGTTTCATATTTACTTTTTTTTATGGGAGGTTCAGATAGAATTTTCAGAGTCTGTTGTAGAAATTTGGAATGTGCTGGGTCCAAAGTCAGATGTAAGATGCACATGTTCTGGGCTCCTGTTAGTTTTGAGCCCTGCCATATGGTGAGATTTATATTTAGATATACCAATGAGTTTACATTCATGATCATACCAATGATGCTAAAATGACTGCCCAGTGGATTCTTAACCTAGGACAACTATTCCCCCCGCCATGCAACTTACTCATGGACACAGCATATCATAACCCTGGAATAGCTTTGAAGAGCTGATAAAAGGGAATTATCACTTCAAGGACAATAATTGCCCTTGTACGTCTACCCCTCTCTGATTACTACCCGTAAAAGGCCCTGTGTCCCTTTTGCTCCAAATTCGCTGAAACTTTGCCAGAATCACATGAATGTTATGAAATTTGCAAGTAAACAGTGATCTAGTTTTCAAATAAAGCACAGAAAACCGTTAAAGGTATTGAACAGTTTTGGAAACGTCTCAAAAAATGAAATGGAAGCTCTTATAACCAATCATGTGAAAGAATATGTTTGGACTAATACGTGATGATACAAATTTTGCCAAGAAACCGCCTATTAATTGATATATTTGGTAAAGTATCATATCTATCCGGCCTGGATAGATATCCCGTAGTCCCATATACATCTTTCTGTGTACAGTGCTTGTAACTTTACCAAGACTGGGCCAAATTTTTGGCTATATAGAGGGCACAAGTAGCTACCATGATGAGTTGAAATATTTACCAATGGGCTTTGGGACAGCTTGGACCTGCATGCAATCATAGGGTAGACTGCTCTGAGACCAGATGATGGGATGGACCTTCTGGGCCATGTTGAGGGACAGGGCCACAATGGAACAGGTATCCTGTCTCACAGCTACACGCCTGTTGAGAAAGAGTGACATACATATGAAAAAGGATTACCAGTCTTTTTATTATAGAACAGGTATCCTGTCTCACAGCTACACGACTGTAGAGAAAGAGCGACATACATGTGAAAAAGGATTACCAGTCTCTTCATTAGGTTGTTTACATTTTGCTAGTCCAGACAACCTTAGAAGCAGTCCCAAGTTTATATATAAGATCATAGAAACCAAAATTTTGGAGCTGACAATCAAGCCTTTATTTCCTTTTGTCTATATCAAACATATCTTTGTAGCAAGTGTGTAATCTCTTTTTAAATATTTAATTTGAAGTGATGATTGTCATATTCAAAGGTCTATACTAACTTTTGTTGGGGTCCAAAGCAAATTATTGGGGGATCTTATACACCATACCCTTTCAAAATGTCAAGATTTTGGGGGTCAATGTGCGCATAGACCCCTTAATGACCTACTGTCTACAGCAGCCGGGTGGTGCTTGTATTAAGCCTATGGGACTAAAACAATTCAATTGTCATCAGCTTGATGTTGATAGAGGTGTAGCACGAGTCCAACCATTTAGGGTGGAGGCGTGGAATGGGGGAGGGGGGCTGGATGGGGAGGGGATGATCGTGGTCTTGTTTGGTAGCTGAAATGTGAATCAACAAGGCCAAATATTAGAGGGAGGGTGAGCTAAGGGGATCTTTTAATTTCCTTCATGCATTTGCTTTCTCTCCCCCCCCCCCCCCCTCTCTCTCCCTCTCTCTCTCTTCCAACATTCCTTTTATTGCCATTCAACTTGGGGTTCACGTGCTCCTTGTGACTTTATGCTTAGTGTTGATGCCTAGCTGTTATTATGATGGTGGCCCCCTATGGAAATCAGCTTTTGCTGTAAGGGTGCTCCACACCACGACAGGAAAAATAAAGGAATGAAAGAAAGAAAAATGGTTACATTAATTACAGACGTGCTTACCCTGCCCAAGTGCGGAGTGGCTCATAGAGGATGAGTAACGTAGGCTCATAGTAGCCGTGCAGGAACTGAATATCTAGAACGTTACATATCGGATCATCCATTTCATTCAGTCTGATCACGTAGCTGGGCATCAAGGCTCCGCGTCGAGTACTGCCAGGTTCACAAAATGAACAAAGATACATACATGACCCAAGTTTGGCAAGAATCCATCAATCAGTTCTTGAGATATGACGCGAGCACGAGCTATTTTTGCATACATAATGAGCCCTGTGACCTTGCGACCTCGATATCTAATCAGTTCATTGGCTGTGCAAGATACATACTGTACATAACCTAAGTTTAGCGGGAATCCATCAATCGGTTCTTGAGATAACGGGATCACGAGAATGGGACTGACGGACAACCCGAACAAATAATGCATCCGGCTACTTTGTAGCAGAGGCATAAAAAAAGGACAATAGAAACAAAATTTAAACACATTGGCAAGGCACCTTCTATTTTAAATCTCATAAATCCAAAATAATTGCTCATTGGTTTATTTTAATCAGTGAAATGTTTTTTAAACATAAATTTTATAGAACGTTATGTAAACTGGACTATTGATTGATTGGTAACACATTTGTAAATACAATGATTGTAGTGTGATAATCTTTCAGGCCATAAACAATACAGTTTAACCCTATCTTAACTGGGCTATTTCAGACCAGGTTTTTACTGGGGGGGGGGGGGGGGGGTCAATTTGACCCCCCCCCCCCTAAGATCTCGGCCGTTTCACCGTCAATCGCCGCGAAAAATTTGCATGCATGTCAAGTGAAGTGTAAAGAATACTATGGTAATTTCAAATTTTTGAAAAATTCACTCATTTGCATATTTATGCTAATTTATGCAAATAAGGTCATAAAATTCACATTTCTGCCCATAAATCATAGATTATTCATATTTAAGTATTCTTTTTCACTACATATATTTACTAGACCATTTGGAATAATAATACAACACAAAAAATTGGAAGAGCCAGGTTATTCCTTATGTTATCTCTTGTTTTGATAATTTCTTATGTATTTCATTGTTTTTTTAACTTATGTATTTTATTGTTTTTGTTGTTTTATTTCATTTATAACTACAATTCAACTATTTTGACCCCAAAACAAACATCTAAACTTTAAACAAGACTCAATAACCAATGTTTTATCTATTTTTAGGAAAAATGACTTTTACATATGTTTTGTACACAAATCATGAAAATGAGCGATTTTCGGGCTGACATGCAAAGACAAAAGGTCACGTGACCTTGTAACCGTAGGTCCGATTTTCGAAAAAATTGTTTTAAAAGATGCGTAAGACTCGAAAGTAAAAAGTCGTGAAAGGAAAATTTTATATCTGCCGCGGTTTCGGAGTAGTCGCGAAATTTCTACAGGGGGGTCAAATTGACCCCCCCCCCCCCAGTTAACATAGGGTTAAACTGTCAAAGAGGGTATTCTTTACTTTTACAATTACGAGAATTGTATATACTACTTACATTGAGAAAGTGTAGGAAAGTAAAGTAAACAGAAGAAAAAAGCTGAAACTTTCTCAAGAAACCGTGTTAAGTCACACGCATTAAAAGTTTGCAAACATTCTATTCAAAGATGTGAACTAAGATAACCATACATGTCAATGGGATGTCCGAGAACTTGTACTTATATGGTAACATGAAAGAGTGTCCAGGGGAGTGTTTCACAAAAAACTAAGATCAATTTTAAGTCGGACTTATCTATGGCAGGCCATTCATGCCACTGGTTGCGGTTGCCATTATGATCTTTAAATATTTTTTTCCTCAATAATAAATTCTGTAGATTTATGAACATGATTTGTACGCCCCTTGAGAGACAAATGCCAGTAAATGGTGAGAGCAAACAGTGGCAAAGAATGGCCTGCCATATTTAAGTCCAACTTCAAGTCAATCTTAGTCTTTGTGAAACACCTCCTGGTTTTCAGCAGCACAGTAGTTTGTTCTTTCGTTCGATAATTCATTTCATTTTCATAAAAAACACAGCAAAAGCAAATAAACATACAAGTATATATACATACAAAGGCAGAGAATGTTCAGTTTATATGATAACTTCAAATGAAATAGGACAACAAAAGAAAAGCCCATGGTGGCCTTGTTTTAAAAAAGTTCCCCTGAATATTATAATTTATATTACTGAGTATATATTAGTTAAAGGGATAGTCCACCCCAGGATTTTCTTTAGCTGACGATATAGACCTAATAATACCATGAAGAATGATACAAGTCTCATTAAAATCCATGATCACATAACGAAGATATATCGACTTTTTTATCGAAAATCAGCCGCCCCCCAAATGCAAATGCGTTACATGGGCATGAAACGATCGCCAAAAAATAACCGATAGTATCGAAATTGTGACGTATGTTGCGAGCTGCCTTCTTATTTTGCAGAAATTCACTTTCGCTTTCACTTTCATTCATGATTCGTCGTGTCAGTGCGATAACAGTGTACCGCGAGCGAAAGTGAATGTCTGCGAAATAAGAAGGCAGCTCGCAACATACGTCACAATTTCGATACTATCGGTTATTTTTTGGCGATCGTTTCATGCCCATGTAACGCATTTGCATTTGGGGGGCGGCTGATTTTCGATAAAAAAGTCGATATATCTTCGTTATGTGATCATGGATTTTAATGAGACTTGTATCATTCTTCATGGTATTATTAGGTCTATATCGTCAGCTAAAAAAAATCCTGGGGTGGACTTTCCCTTTAAAAATATCGCAAAAGACAGCGATAAACACAATATAAAGACAAACAATTACAAAAACATGTCTGAAATAATGTAAAATTGGAGGGGCAAAAAGGTTTGGAAGGTAACCTCAACGGTACTCAGAATACAGGGTCAGTTTCGTTTTTTTTTTTTAACAGTGAACTGTTTTTATTTAAGTGTATGACTTGAGGAAGAGTGTTCCATATGTTTGGCAAAGTATTTCTTACAGTTTTTTTAGAGAATTAACTTTTCACTTTCCATAAATGAAAGTAGTGGTTTACCTTGCACTCATTGACTTATCAAGGTCTTCCACCAAGCCGTCTCTACGGAATGGAAGGACCACAAGCTTGGAGCCGTAGGTTAGCATGATGGCGCATCGATGGTCCGGGTCCACTTTCACCACGGGGTGGAAGATGTTTCGATAAACTCCCTCCTGGAAATAAATAAAAAGTATTTGAATGCACAATAAGGTTAAAGTTGCATATGGCGTGAACACAGCTTGAATATGTTCTAATATTATTGTACATGTACTCGTTAAAAGAGGATACAAAGAACGAGCGAACTGCACGGCTGTCCTTTGGAGCAGTGTTCCCTAAGAAGAAGGGAAAATCATTGGGAAATATATATACTGGCATGGATTTGTTCAATGGTCATATCATTCTTTGCAATGGGGTAGTCAAAATATTGATTAAATTTGATATTGAGAATGGGATATGTAATTGTCCTGTATAAAATTAATGATACTTGTGAGAATTAACTCTCTGTGAGTGGATTACAAGGGCACATCCAGGAATGTGAGAAAGGAAAAGGTAGGGGGTGGGGAATAGTTTTTTTCTCTTTAAATCTGTTGACATGATTTCTTTCCCTCTAGAAAAGGACTTTAAACATTTTTCCCAAGCCATTTAGCTCCACAAGACTCTTGGGAAAGGAAGGAAATGTTTTCCCTGATACAAGTTTTTATATATTAAAAATGGGGGGGGGGGAGGGGCAGCTCTTTTGCCGGCTACCCCACCATTCAATTATGAGGTGATAAGATTATTTCTGGATGATTTACTCACCTTGGTTTCATCTTCTTCAAAGTAATGCATTGAGAGTGTCTTCAGATCATGCATGTTAGGATCATACTCAACAATGGATACCTGAAATAGTGAATGAACAAAATATTAAATACAATTGCTCACCATATTCCAAATTGTTTCTGCTAAGAAATACTAGATCAAAATATATTGCAACCTTATGATATAAGTCCTTGGTCCAATTTATTCTCTGTTTACAATGGTATGATTAGTTTTGTTATGTTTTGTTAAAAAATAATATAGAGCAACTGCTACTTTTCTCTGACAGATCTACTAACAGCCAATCAAATTCGATTATTTTGTTACTTTATAACAGTTACTATAACATACGTCATTGCATTCTTGACTCATGTAAAAAATTGCTTTGATCCTCCAAAATTACAACTGTGGAATGTGGAATGCGGCACAAGCATATTTCACTCAGTTGGGACCAAGAATGAATAATAATGTTTCGCTTTTATATGGAGCTTAATACATTGATGATGTCTCTCATGTGCTTTATACATATATTATTAACCCAGTCATCGGATTTAGGCTTGCCCGCACACAATGTATGCACATTTTCCACTCCCTGGGGAGCGTTCCAGCCAGGTGCCATTTCATAGACAGTTATAAACAGTGTCCTGCGAAGAAGTCTGATTTCAGTATTTTTTTTCAACTCATATACATGTATTACATAGTAGCACATGCATAGAAAATACATAAAATTAAAATACATTCAAAACACTTTCAAAACACTTTAAAACATGTATATCAATTTCCTTATTGTTCTTGACACAAAATGTTCCATTTTTTCCTATGTAAATTCATCAAATTACGTTTAATAGCAATTATTATTTTAGAGGAATGATCAGCGTTCTAACCTTAGCATTCATGAAGCTGAGAAGAAGAGCGTCCCGTCCTGACCCTGTCACCTGAGCGCTCTGCATCGACATCACCTTGCCGAAGATGTGAAACGTGGCAGCCTCCTCAAGCTTATTCTTGGGTTTGGAATCTAAAGTCGAGGACATGCAAGTGGAAATCAGCTTTAAACTTTTTCAAACAAGTTTCTACTTCCAGGTAAAAGAAAAATAGCCCCTTCTATACCATTCTTTCTCAAACTACGGAGGATTTCATTTTTTAAATCTTAGTACATATTCCGGCCCCCCAAAAAGAGACAACTATGGAATTCACAATCAGAAAATTCAGCATAACAAGTCTGGAAAGTGTCAAATGAGGGGTATACACTTATGGAATGGCAATGGTAATGATACTGTACATAAATCATCAACATCATCATTATGGTATAGGGCAGATGTATGAGCCTGCTCTTCATCTGAAATAGTCACTTCGTTCAGATACTTTGTGAAAGTATTGAAGAGTCATTGAATCCCAAAGTGTTCGTAATCCCACCAATATTTGTATATTTGAATTTATCTGTTGTATTTAAGGCGATTGAAAATCGGAGCTATATCAACATAGAATAAGTTCTGGTATTGGCCGTAGTTTTTTTTTCTAGCAAACTCTCACCTTTGTCTGTTGGCTTATTGGAGTCGACCGTGATCATGGAGTAGACGGTGAGCTCCGAGCCCTTGGCCACCACCAGGTTCTGCTGGTCTGGGGAGAAAAAGTGGCAGTAGACGCAGTGCTCCACCCCAGTAGGGGGGTGGATCTCTCGATAGAAGGCATACATCTTGACCGATCACTCTTCTTCAGGTAGGAGTTGCCTCTGTTCCCTCAAGTTGAGTTACCTTGGTTTTAAAATAGTTTAAAGGGAGATGGTTGTCAGTTTCCATGCAAAGAAGGTCATTATTTGCTGACACCGAACTTGCTGGAAATACCATTAATGGGTGTACAAGTATCGCACACAGCAAACCTGTAGTCCCGTCAAAGAAACACCCCCTAGTCTCTCAGAGAATCTTTGGGTGAGGAAGGTGTCAGATAATGACTTTACCATATGAAGAGATGGGTGAAAATAGAGAGCATTACATAAGGCCCATTTGTCATAGAACTGAAGGCTAATACTGGTGATTGACACCACCTGTTAATGGGTAAACACACTAAAGGTGTTGAATTTCTCATGAGAACCTACTACTATGTGTCTTTAATGTAAAAAGCTGTAAAGTAAACAAATTCCACTTGCTTGTTTTTGGTTGAGTTGTACGAAGGTGATCAACTAGCTTACACCTTAAATATTCCCATCACATGACGAGCATTTGATTCAACCAATTCAATTTCAACACAATTGAGAAAAAAAAGCATGTGAAATGAAATCGATGGATTCACACTTTTATACAAAATAAAGAGACATGTCAAAAGTCTGAAGACTGACATTGTCATATTTACAGTAAAATACAAAAAAATGAAACAAGCTTATAAAAATGAACATTGACATAGTTTGATAAATCCTAAAAAGTACAACAGAAACATAACACACAAATGCAAAAAAAGAGAATAGGAAAAAACAGCAGGTTAATTCAAAATTCAGAATTGCACGATCCGTGATTATGTTGTGAAGTGCATAACATTACTTTTGTAAGTTTTGCTATATATTTCATTCAATACCGGTATATATTTTTATTTTTTATTTTATATTTTTGTTTAAATCTGGCAATTTTCTGAATTTGACGATGAGCGCAAAAATCGTAGGCATAGAAGCTTTATGCCCGGGCATTGGCCTAACTTCTAGTAAGCTCTTCGTGAAACTGTTTAGTAAGATCAGAGACATCTCCGTAGTTAGCGGATAAAGTTATGACTTTCTTGTCGTTTGTTTCGAGAAATGGGCCCCAGGCATACAAGTCAGGCAGACATAGAGTAAAGGAGCCGGTTTTCGGCCACTTGAGACAAAATCCTATTTTTTGGACTCTTTACTTCCTATCTATTATCATTTCTTGTTCAAATCATGAAGCAAATATTATTATTATTTAAACAAAAAAAGAATCCCAGAAAAAAATCACGAATTGCCATGACAATATTCATTTCAATTTTCACTGTTTTGGAGCCAGTTATCGACCTAGCGATTCAGTTTACGACCGCATGTACAAAGTCAATAGGAAGCGCTCGCGCGCCGTGCGTTTAGACAGACATATCGTGTGTGCGTGGCGGGGTCCGGCTGCATTGATTTAATACATGCGATGAGATACTTTTGAGCTTGCGTCTAACACAAAATCGGGCTCTAAATCTGAAAAATACTTGAAATAAAGCTCATTTTATGGTACCCATATTTCTTACATACACGCGTAAGAAACTCGATTTTCAGATTTAGGTAGTGGGACAGCCGATTACATCGCTAAAATGTGATATTTTAGGATATATTTTCCATTGCAAATGTGGTTCTTCAGTGACTCTGGCATGGTATGGTATGTGTGGGATATGTGATATGCTATTATGCGATGTATTTTAAAGGGATTTTACCTTGCATCCAATGGATCGGCCGAAAACTGGAGCTGGTCGTTTACCGGCTCCTTTACTCTATGATCAAACAGGTCAAAAGTCAAAAGCTTCAAATACAATTTCAAAGTCATTTCATTACTTCAAACTTCCTGACTACATCAGTGCATGCCTGGGGCCCGTTCCTATAAACCGTCATAAGTCTAACTTCTTGACTAAATCAGCGTTAGTGAGCAACTTGTCCGCTACGTGTTTCACCAAGCCCTCTTTGCTAAGATCAACGACAACATCCTGACTAAGGAGTTATGACGCCTCTGACACCGTCCTATCTCTGTCATAACTATTTAGTCGATGGGCAGCGCCATCACATGTCATTTATTGGGTAGACTATGGCTGGCAAAAAAGGACAATAAATCCTACAACTATGATTTTTCAACACATTCACTTAAACAGTGAGTTATCGTATTTTGTATTTGATAATCTCATGAAAATATACCATGTTTGTATTTAAGGATTTTCCCACTTAAATAAACTGATTATACGCCTTTATTTCCACATTGTAAAATCGTCGAAGAGAAAGCTTTTTTGCCACAGCAGGCAAGCCATAGTTTGAAGTGTATTCTTTAGTTTTCAGACCCATATTGCTTTCGAGATAAATTCTATCTTCAAATGTGTAAAATGCACAGTTTAAAACATGTGTTTTAACCTTTGGAATGTTAAAGTTTTGTCATTTAATTATTCAACTGATACCTAAAACATTGGACACAAACTTCATAACATCGTATTTTTCTAAGAATAATATATTGGTGTATTTTTATAAACTATCAAAGTAAAATATCCGGGGGGCACCTATCTCAAGAACCAAACTGATTCACCGGTCATGTAATGAAATACTCACAATTATATGTTACAAGTACTTCTATTGTACAATATACACAAATTTGGAAGTATATTGCATCTCTTATTTCTTGGTATCGTTTTCAATCTTTTTGATTACTAATTCATTTAAACATTTGCATTTTCCCTAATATTAATTTTGTAATAATCCGGTGGTATTGCGACTAAGGCTAAGTTTTGGCTCCTCTTCTCGCCGATAGTATCGATCTCACGAGATACTAGCTAGTAAGCTCTTCGTGAAACGGTTTAGGAAGATCACAGACATCTCCGTAGTTGGCGGATGAAGTTATGACTGTCTTGTCGTTGGTTTCTAGGAACGAGCCCCCGGTTACCTGGTATGCAAGTCAGTCAGACATCAAACAAAAGCTGCAAAATCATTTCATTATTATAATTGTGTATTGATTGTTTAATCAAAATCGCGCAGTTACGCTTTTGCGCAGACAGATGTGGGAACTCTCATTTTTATTTATCTCTAACCATACATACAAAACTATATGTGGGACCTGCAATCATTTCAGTGTTCATTCAAAGTCGCATACAGAGTTCCATACGTTAATACGTCCACTCATACCAGGGTCGAATCTTTTCATTGTAATCATTTACTGAAAATATTTAAATGCATGAAAATTACCTGCTTTATCACCTTCCGCTTCGTGATCCTTTAAAGACCAGAACCAGAAAAGAGAACACGCTTTGCTTGACGCCACGTCTAGTCTTTACTTCAGTCGTACTTGTTGTTTGAATGTTTGACGGGATTCTATATAGGCGGGTCAAAAAATATTAGTGAATTTACGTTGTGGGCTATATTACATGTACTGTAATGGTAATGTACCTATCGATGGCCTGGGTGGTTGCACATTTAGAAATACCCCCCCCCTTTTTTTTTAAAGATAAAGTTATATTAGTATTGCTTTTTCAAATCAAAGGTGGTATAGCAAACGGATCGAGACCGACAGTAATTAGGCCTTTGATATTTTACATTTTTATAGCATGATAAGAAACTTTTCATTTTGTTTACTTTGTGTTTTGATAAGTCGTTTCAAATCGCCTCACGGAGTGCATGTGGCCTATTTGATTGGCTGGGCTCTTTTGCTCAATAGTGGTGGATCTGTTCCGGGAACAGTCCCATTACATTTTTACGCTGGTTAATTTTTTTAGTTGTAGTTTAGCAGAAAATATAGAAGTCATGCTTGTGGAAACGTGAAATACATTTTCCTAAGAAATACTGTTATCTACCTTTGCCGCAGATAGTCTTCTTCTTCTCCTCCTCCTCATAGCTTTCCTTCTCCTTTTTTTCTTCATTTCTTGTTCTTGTTCATCTTCTTGTTCTTGTTCTTCTTGTTCTTGTTCTTTTTCTTGTTCTTGTTCTTTTTCTTTTTCTTTTTCTTCTTCTTCATGTTCTTGTTCTTTTTCTTGTTTTTTGTAGTCTTCTTGTTTTTCTTGTTCTTCTTTCTCTTCTTCTTTTTGTTGTTCTTCTTGTTATTGTTCTTATTCTTGTTCTTGTTCTTCTTGTTCTTGTTCTTGTTCTTCTTGTTCTTCTTGTTCTTCTTGTTCTTCTTCTTGTTCTTCTTCTTGTTCTTCTTGTTCTTCTTCTTGTTCTTGTTCTTGTTCTTGTTCTTCTTCTTGTTCTTCTTCTTGTTCTTCTTCTTGTTCTTCTTGTTCTTCTTCTTGTTCTTCTTCTTGTTCTTCTTGTTCTTCTTCTTGTTCTTCTTCTTGTTCTTCTTCTTGTTCTTCTTGTTCTTCTTCTTGTTCTTCTTCTTGTTCTTCTTGTTCTTTTTGTTCTTCTTGTTCTTCTTGTTCTTCTTGTTCTTGTTCTTCTTCTTCTTCTTCTTCTTCTTCTTCTTCTTCTTCTTCTTCTTCTTCTTCTTCTTCTTCTTCTTCTTCTTCTTCTTCTTCTTCTTGACTTTGACCAGCTACTTTTGATAATATTTATCAAAGCTATAGTTCTGCTGATAAGCGTAAATAAGTTGTGTCATTATATAGCGCCATCTTTGGTTCTTGACGACTGATGGAAATAAATGGCCTGCTACAAGAGTAAATATTCATTTTCTAAGATTCTAGAATAACTACCCATCTTGGACAATATTACCTCCGGACAACAATCGCTGGAATCCATCAATCGCCTGGGTCGGGTTTCCAATAAGGGGTAGTGAATATAGTGAGATGCAAGAGGGCGGCTATTGTCACTTGCATATGGACTTTTTTTTTAATTTTAATTTTAAATACATAAGTTGCAAACATGAACAATAGTAGCATCACAAAACATCTTCCAAAATGTGCTGAAACAGCAGGCTCTCGCTAAGAGCTCAGGTGATGGTTCTCTGCATCTCAGAATTAGGAGAAGGGGGGGGGGGGGGTATATGAAGCAATCACTCTCATCCTTTAGCAGGTGGTTCCCCGTGAATACGATCTGTTATGATAACTTATGAGTCAATTTTATTCAGGTGTGTCAAGGCATATGGGCCAGCAACTATCTGCTTATGCCTTTCTACTAAAAAAAAAACTCAAAGCCAAACCTCCCCAAACTTCAAACTGACGGATCTAACCGGAGAAAAACACGACCCCCCCGACTATATAGAGATCGTATATTTTAATGGAATCTCTGTGGTCCCTGAATAATTGCCAATTTAGAAGATATTGATACGATTTTTTTCGTCATTTTGGAAGACAAAATAATGCCAGCGTCCGATTGCTGTCAAAACAACATTTTAAAACTGTGACTGTGTCGGAGAGTTGATGAAAAAATGCCTTATCCCTGCAAATCTCATTTCATTATTAGGAATGGAGATGATGTAAACATTATTATTACTTCACTGAAATGAAGTGAGCAGTACTATATAGGCTCACAATGTTTGATAACACAAAAATGTAGAAGTGCTAAAGGAAATAAGGAAATAATCATGCAGATTATTATTTTGTATTCTTAAAAATTCTATATGTCGCGTATTTTCAAGAGGCGTGTATATAGAATTCAAAGAATACAAAATAATAATCTGCGTGATTCTTCGCTTATTTCCTTGAGCAAGTCTTCAAACTGTGTTATCAAACCTAAGTGATCTTCTTTTCCTCAATTGATCTATTTCCAAGAGAGATCTAAGCAATTCACAGAACTAACCCCAATATTGACTTTTTTTTGCTATCGGCTACCCCGTAACGTAATGTTACATCACTCAATTCAGAGTACAATAAAAGATTTTCAAAACAATCGCCTTTTTGTCATTGCAAAACAACATGTGACCATTACGTAATACTATAAGCTACCACGAGTTGTGCATGTGGGTTCACTGTTATTTGTTGTGAATTTGTAATGGAAATTATTGGATGTACATGCATGTACGTTCTTTTATTTTGCTTGTTGTAGGTTCAAAATCTGGTTCGTTCTTTAAACTAACTTAAGAACCATTTTGTTTTGTTATTGTTTCGTTCTAGTATTCCTACATCCGAGTAATTCGAAGCAAGAGCCACGATTACTGCATAAATACACAGACTCAGCAATTGGGGAATATAAGCCTCTCTAAGGGATTTTGTAGGACTTGATAACTCCGAGATATCAAATTGGAGGTGTTTTAGAAGTAGATCAATTAAATATACTTAAAAGAGAAGAAAAAAACTTACAAAACTATTTGAAATATAAAGATAAAGAATGAATTTAAGGTTGTTTAAAAAACAGAGGGGTATAGACAATCAACTGCATGGTCCCCATTTTCATGCGTCAATCAGGCTAAACATCTCGAAGATTGCCTATCATTCTGATCACGTTAACCTTAAAAATAGAAAAATGGATACTTAGGATATACGTTTTTCAAGATCACTTGCGTATTCTTATAGGCAGGGGCGGGGGCGGAAGGGGCTGTAGCCCCCCTTCAATTTTGAAACTATCAATTATTGCGGGTAGCCGTCGCCTCATAATCCTCAAATTACACTTCATCATATTCAGTCAGCCAGGTGGTCAAATAAAATGTTGAAATCTAAAAGCAAATACTATGCTCTATAAAAAAGTACATTTCACTCTTTCGTGACCTCACATAATTCAGCATAATACAAGAAAACTGGAATTGTTATCTTCAGGTAAAAAGGCGTGAGCCCTTTTATGAAAATCGTGACGGGCTACCCGCATGCCCGGTTATGATTTTTGGTTTAATGTCATCTAGCATTAATGATTATATCAAAGTTTGTATTCGATAGCTATTGTTGTTCCAATATCAGGGGGGGGGCAGGCATGACTCTAGAATATTATTATCATATTGGGGGGGGGGGGGTGGCAAGAGAGAGGGGAGGGGCTTGGAAGAAGACTCACAAGCTGATGCAATGTCCAAAGATATTCGTCTTGTTATTGCAAAACATCATGTGATTATTACGTAATACTATATAAGCTCGTCACGTGCAACACTCAGTGACGTAACATGTAAGGGCATTATTTTGTACTATTCTTATTCATCTATTTCTTGTTTTTGTGTGAGACTTATCACAACTCGTGTTCAACTCGTGTACTTTAAACGAATAATAACGTTTTATTATTTAATAAAATCCTGTGAGACAAGTCTCCCGTATAGTCGTTTGTAAATCAAGGTATTACTAAGAGAATTATGCTTTACTTATTTCGCAACAAAAAATTATATGCAAGATGATAAACGGAATTTTATGTCCCCTTATAGAAGATTGCAATCTTACATTGTTACAGGAACTCTAAAAAGCATCAGGTAAACATTGTTTGATAATCAATTTGACTGACTGAGGGAGAGGAGGGGGTGCAAAAAAAAAGAAAAAAGAAAGTGTTAAAACAAAATCAGTATAATGGTATTCTTAAAGCCGTTTACGATTTGGAAGGGCTACAAGGCCGCAGTCCCATTTTCTTTGAAAAAGAAAATAACGAACCCTCAAAAAATAACGGCCCCTATCCTCCACCACAAATCCGGTTGGTGCGCGCAACGACCAAACGGCAGAATCTGGATTTCACATAATTCACCGATATTTCGCTGACCATTAAACCATGTAGAAATATGTATATGATTTTTGTGACATTATCTGCGGTACCGGAAGATTAGGGCGTTATGCAGTACTGACAATGAGTGTGTTTTAAATCAACACCTGTACCCAAATCTGCGATATCAAAATACTGTATTCTTTAGGAATATATTTTAGAATCGATAAATTGAATACTTTTTCTACTGTCTCCTTGAAATACCAAACATAATGATAATGATTTAAATAACGTTGACAATACTAGCTATTAATTTATTATTTGATCGTTTTTACCCAGGGTAACCACTTCAGAAGCAATACTGCTCTTCATGCGGGCCTTGGAATTATTATCACCCCAAAATTGCCAGGTACCCGTTTATACATGGGTGGAGTGGGACAAAATATGGGCAAACACCTTGTCCAAGGATGTAAGCACCGAGCAAAGATCGAACCTCCGACCTCTAGTATAAGAGCCTGGAATAATTACTGATATACCACGGTGCTTCCACTAGTTGGCAATGCTCCTCTCGTCGTGAATATTATGCAGAGGGTGTTTGGCGTTCTAACTTGTATTAAGTCTTCTGTTAGCAACGGGTTGGGGGAAGAAGGGTGGGGGAGGGGGGGTATTGCACAAAATATAATCGTTTCCTGCAAATATGGGCTCATTTTTTTTTAGAACAAGGGTCTTTACATCTTATTCCCTGAGACTGGCTATCATTAATTTCTATAATTTGCAGAAAATGACAAAGGAAAACAATTCGTTTGTGATCTTTGAACCGGTTTGACGTCTTGAGTCTACATGTTTTCTAGAACTTACTCAGTGGGGCACAAAATATAATCGTTTCCTGCAAATATGGGCTCATTTTTTAGAACAATGGTCTAACATAAGTTCGTAACGAGGTGAATGTCCCTGAGACTACATGGCTATATATCATACATTTCTATAATTTGTAGATTATGACAAAGGAAAACAAAGCCATTAATCTCTTCGGACCGGGTATAAGGGAACTGCACGTTTGTGATCTTTGGACCGGTTTGACGTCTTGAGTCTACATGTTTTCTAGAACTGACTCAGTGGGGCACAAAATATAATCGTTTCCTGCTAATATGGGCTCATTTTTTTTAAAACAATGGTCTTATATCTACGTACTCAGGGTGAACTTCCATACGACTGGCTTTATATCATTAATTTCTATAATTTGCAGAAAATGACAAAGGAAAACAAAGCCATTAATCTCTTCGTACCAGGTAAGGGAACTGGACGTTTGTGATCTTTGAACCGGTTTGACGTTTGGAGTCTACATGTTTTCTATAGAACTGAGTATAGAACTGACTCAGTAGGTGAAATTTATGGGTCATACGTCCACAAACAGCTTTACCAGAGGCGTAGCAAGATTTTGACAAGGGATAGGGGAGGGGTAAAGTGTCTCTCAAGGGCTTTGTACTTAGGCCTATACAGTATGCATATCAGCGTTTGGGTTGTTGTTTTTTTTTTTTTTGGGGGGGGGGGCTCGTAATGCTTCTCATTTTGCAGGAACGTTGGTAATATTCAAGTAAGGAATTCACTTAAAATCTAAAGCCCCATTGCGTTTGTTATTTTTTTGTTCAAATTTATCACAGAGAGTGAGGGAGAGAGAGATGAGAATGAGAGGGAGAGAGAGAGAGAGGGAGAGAGGTAGAGGGAGAAAGAGAGAGAGAGGGAGAGGGAGATGGAGAGAGAGAAAGAGAGAGAGAGATACAGAGATAGAGAGAGGGAGAGAGAGAGAAAGAGGGAGAGAGAGAGGCCAAATTAAGACTGTTACGTGCAAAATGACAGATGAATAATGAAGGAGATAACATTGATCAAAGGGAGAGAGTGTCTGAGAATATGGCAAACAGAAAAAAAAGAAGGAATCCGTGACTCAAGGGGGGGGGGGGCTGATGTGCAGGTGCCTCGATCACACATAGACAAAATAATCGTCACAAGCAGTGCCAGTTACATTGTGTGGACTAAGTCAAGTTCAAAGATTAAGCGAGTAAACGAGACGTTCAGAGCATGGTCCGATTTTTAAATAAGTAAATGCCCCTATAGTCCCTCGCTACGCCATTAACCTTTACAAAATAATGATCTCCAGGGTATGAGGTTAGTTTCTGTTAACTTTGTCAAACAGGCAAGGATATCCACGTTTCCTTAAAGGTAAACATAATTTATTTAAAGAAGAGTGGAGAAGGGATTGTCACCAAAATCTTACCACTATATATAATGGTATTTACACATACGTACATGAGTAGAAAAAATAATGTCCGATTTGCATACAAATTACAACACCAGGGCCAGTTACATTGTCATGATTGATTGGATGGACTAAGTAAAGTTCAAAGATTAAGCGAGGAAACGAGAAGTTCACAGCATGGTTCGATTTTTGGCTGAGAAATTACTTCAGATAAAACATAACAAAAGTTGAGGCAAACGAGGTAGAAGTTGAAGAAAAAGAAGAAGTAGAATCGGGAAGAAGAAGAAGAAGAAGATGCCGTTCATGGACAAAATTAAGGAGTGCTTTCCCGTTTTTTAGAAAATATTTCCCCTAAACAACTTTTGCTTTTGCCAATATTTCCTCCATTCCTATTTTAAGGAGGCATGTGTTTGAAATTACTGCTGCCAATCGGCGGATCCATATTAAAATTGAAATTCAGGGAAAAGGGTAGGGGGGGGGGGTGCGGGGCAAATCTTGTCCCGTGCCAACCCCATGCCTGGTGCGATCACGTGCAGTTCCTTGACGTCAGCAGGGGTCGTTGAAATTGGGTTAAGATTGAAAGCGTGAAAACAGAGCGACCCGATGTGCATGGTACTTGATAGGATCAAAGAGATACTTTGATAGGACCCTACATGTTTAATTTATTCCTGATCGGTGGGGGCGCACGTGAGGGGCATGTGCCCTTAATCGAATGGCATATGACCACCAACAAAAATAGAGAAAGAGAACAAGAGAGGGAGAGAGAGAGAGAGAGAGAGAGAGAGGGAGACAGAGAGAGGGAGAGAGAGAGAGAGATGGGTGGTGTTGTGATCTCCAGTGTTTTTTGGTTACACTTACATTATGACCGCTTTCGCTCCCAGTTCATCTAACTCGTAAGACGCCCCTTTCCCCCTTTGAAATAAGTGCCCCTATAGTCGCTCGCCGCGCCACTGAACTTGACAGATAACCGGTGTGATCTCCAGGGTATGATGTTGGTTTCTGTTACCCTTGTTATCCAAGCAAGGATAGCCACGTAGGTAAGCATTATTTATGTAAAGAAGAGGGGAAAGAATGAATGATCAGAAAGCTTTTAAAAAAGTTACACAAGTTTATTATAACCGTGAATACGTAACTCGAGTTTTTTTCTTTTTTTAAAAAAATCTTTCATTCTTTCTTCTATCTCTTATTTTGAGTTTTCCTCTTTTTTTTGTTTTCACATTTTTTTCTTCAACTAAATATACCTATATGCACCGCTGAAAGAGATCCTCTATTTCCTACAAGCCTACGTACAGGATGGAGGATTATCACGTGTTTGTCACATGACTGCGAAATACTCGAAGAAAAGGGGAATTGTGGTGAAAGGATATGAGGTAAACCATACTGACACTGTACATATCCGCTTTTATGATATCACCTCAGAGATTTACTTTCAGAGAAATCAACATATGAACGCCTCGATTCATGAGTTTATGAGAAAATTATTGATACAAATTTAATATCATGAAAAACTCAGTTGTATTTTATTTTGTATTCCGCATCGAAACTGGTCATGTGTTTCTACACTGCAAATTTGTTGTGTAATGACTTTACTCAACAGTTGGGTGGCCCACTCCTTACACAGGGGTTGTGATAAGTTGTGTAAAAAAAATTACACAAGGGCTTTTTTTTACACAACTTAACACAGCCCCTGTGTAAGGAGTGAACCACCCAGCTGTTTGTGTAAAGTCGTTACACAACGAATGTGCAGTGTACCTTTCAAATGGAACTAATTTTATTAACGTCACCTTTTCACGTAGTTGAATTATGATTTACTTCTTCACTGACTCACTCGGATTTAAAACAAATACTTCATTCATTCTTTCTTCAACTTCTTAGAATTACCTTTCATTTTTAAATAATTTTTTCTCTTTCTCACAGCACAGACACAATCTCCTCCGCTAGGTAACTTCTCTGCCCCCCCCCCCCCTCTTTCTTTCTCTCAAGTTTCACTCACACACTCTCCACTATAGGCTACCTCTCCTTCTCTCGGCAACTTTTGATACTCTCATACAATATAGATTTACGAAAAAAAAAGTCTGCACGAATCATGATTTTTAAGTTTTTAAATTATTTCTTCACATATTTTTATTGCATATTTTTCACATGAAAACATACTGATAATTCACATAAACTGGTAGTAAATAAGATGAAATCTGCAGTTGTTATAATTCGTGAATGTGAACATAAGAAAATCATGTCCAGTACAAACAAAGTAGAAAATATAAAATCGGGTTAGAATTATCCAGGAGAAAAGTGTATTTCAGAACAACTAGAGTCACATAATGAAGTCACTTAATTAGACAGGCGATTAAACACTAATTAAAAAGAAATAAAGTATTAACAAAAACTTTAATTAAGACTACATCCACTTTCTATCCGGATGATATAATGAAATTATTCAGCTGAAGTGAATGAAAATCACTGACCCCTATACGCCCTGCCCCCCCCCCCCCCCCCAAAAAAAAATGGAAATAAATTTGAGGGAAATATCCCCAAAAAGGAAACGGAAGTGAAAAAATCAGAACACTAGCACAGCTGTAGCAAGCTAGAGGAAACACATGTAACCACAAAAGCTCATGCTTCAGATCTGAATTGAAAACCACAGACAAATATATTTCCTGTGTGAAGAAATTACTTCGCTATAATTAGATACTGGTTGCAATTATTATGGCATCATGCAGTTTCGTAATTGCGTCACCTCCCTGCATTCTTGTAGCTCTACTCACCAACTAAACATGATTGCAAAATGTGTTTTCACTGAATTTGCAACAACAAAAAAGTCTGATTCATGATCGGTTTTTGTAACGGCTACCATGTTTGCCAGACTAATATTAATAATAATTAAAAAAAACGTCAAATGAATAAACGTAGTTAAATGTTTTCAAGTAAAGAATTTAGAGGGTTTCATTTTTTTTTCGTAAACAATTTTTTTTCTATTTTTAAGTACATCTCAGATACCAGCCCAAGATAATACATCTATTCTACAAAAGTAACATTTTAGAGATGAGAAAACAAAAGGAAGCGAAAGTAAACTCCTAGAAAATATGATTTAAAAAAAGCTACATATCTACATGTGTCATTGGGTGCACAATGTAAGCTTGGACATAAACTACTCCATTATCAAATAATACTACATGTATCTGTTGAGAGCAAGAATGACACTGTTCTGAATTGAACTACTGAACATGAGTTTATGCCATTCTGGTTCTTAACAAACAAAACGTTTCTTAAACCTAATAGCCTTTATCAGTGCCATGTCAATGTTCGGCTCATAGTATTTGAATCGAGGTTCAACTGGCTAAACCCTGTGTCTCAAGAACTCTAACTTGTAGGCCACTGAACCATCAAGTTTCAAGTACTGCAGGCTTGACAGATGAAAACATTCATTTTCCATGCCCTATAAGTAGTATTCAAAGAATTATTCAATGAGCTCAGGCCTACAAAATGCACATGTAAAATGAACTGTCATAAGGTAAATGATGCTTTCATAGTAATACATATTTCTGGTGAATGAATAGCATTTCAGAACAGCTTAACTCTACTAAAATTTAAATAAAAAATTGTTACCCTGGTCGAAAGGCAT